>CM068766.1:6199487-6343240 GCA_035084275.1 Hydrolagus colliei | reverse complement strand
TGAACGAAACTCCAGAGAAGCAGTCAGCCAAACAGGCGCTGATCTAATTGAAGTTGAGCGATTAAACTTTCTGCCTTGGGTGTAGTTGAAGAGAGTGTGTGTGAGAGAGTGAGAGCTTGGGAAATGCAATGTTAAGCCTTGGACTCAGCAAGTGTTTAACAGGTAGGGTGGTCCTAGCTGGACAAGCAGTGGGAAAGCTTGCCACACAGTGGATACCAATGACAAGCTTTGCGGTTTCAGCTGGTTCGACTCCAGCAACAACACCGGCTTGGACTTGTATAGCTCCCTTCTGATGGGCAGTGTCTCGGAGAGCTTCACAGTGGGAGACAGAGGGAGGAGGCGACCGTGAGCGCGGTCGAAAAGGAAGGTCTTCAGGTGTAAATTAAAAGAAGTGACGGAGGGATTGGGGTGGGGCGGGGGGAGAGAATTCCAAAACAGTTACTCTAATGTAAACTCTGAGGTTCCCAAGGCTTTGCTCGCGCCAACCTGTGCCCAACACTGTTCAGAATTAGGTAAACAGGGTGCGTCCCTCCGGGGTGGGGGGGTATTGGGGAAGTTAGAGTTAGAAGTGCGCATTTCATTCCAGCAATCCTATCTCTAGAATTTCCCCGTGTGTGTGGGATCCGTGCTATTGGCAGTTTGGTTTGGATACTCTAACCCACAGTCTAACCCATCGCAACGCTTAAGCGTTGCGATGGGTTAGACTGAGCGAAAAAAGGTGAAATCAAACTGTGATTATATTTACTCTCACAGGAAAATCAAAATAAACTTTGACCTGGGAGGATCCGATTATAGCCGGCTCTTATCTGAACTGACTTGCTCTCGTATAATGACTCCTTTCACTTTAGGATGAAAGAGTAGGACCACCCTACATATCAAACATTGGACTTGCTGAGTGATTAGGGGTTGATTGGGTGGATTCCCTGGCCCCAGTGACTGGTCTGCCCTTCCAAGTCTCAACGTTGCACTTCCTGGCAGGTTTCCTGAGGGTGAGGGGGGTGGAGGAGAGCACAAGACAAAAGCATTTTGGGGGAGAGCTTGAAAGGGGGCTGAAGGCCTGCCTTGTGGGACAGAGGGAGTTAGGAAATTAGATGGGGACTATAGCTGTATAAAGAGGCAGCGTGAGTGAGGATCGGGGCTGGGGGAGATGGCGTAGGTCATGAGTGTAAGGTAGTCAACAGATTTAAACTAATGGATGAAGACCTTCACCAATCATGTCAGGTCCTGGGTCTCGCAGTCCAGGCTAACGCTTCAATACAGTGCTGGTGGAGTGAGGGCTGCATTGTTGGAGGCACCGTAGTTTGGATGAGATGTTAAACCAAGGTTTTGTTTGTCTGTCTATCTGTTCAGATCCCACCGGCAATTGGCAGAGAGAAGTGAGTTTATCTCTCCTCGTCTCCTGGCCAACAATCCCCCAGATAAAATTGATCACTTGCTTCTTTTGGGACCACTGCTCTTTTTAATATATATTAATGATCTGGACTTGGGTGTAGGGAACACAGTTTTCAAGTTTGCAGATGGTATTAATTTAGGGATAATAGTAAATAGTGAGGAGGATAGTAACCATCTGCAAGAAGATATAGATAAAATGGTAAAGTGGGCAGACACATGGCAGATGAAGTTTAATGCAGAGAAGCGTTAGGTGATACATTTTGGGAGAAGAAATAAGGGGAGGCAATATAGGCTAGATAGTACAATTTTAAGGGGTGTGAGGGAACAGAGACCTGGGGATTTGTGTTAGTGACTTTTTGAAGGTGGCAGGACAGGTAGACAAAGCCGTTAAGAAGGAATATGGGATACTAGGCTTTATAAATAGGGGTATAGAGTACAAAAGTCAGGAAGTGCTGACTAACCTCTGTAAAACTTTAGTTAGGCCTCAGCTGGAGTAGTGTGTCCAATTCTGGTCACCACACTATAGAAAGGATGTTAAGGCATTGGAAAGGGTGCAAAGAAGGTTTACTAGAATGGTACCAGGGTTGAGAGACTTCAGTTATGAGGAAAGGCTAGATAGGCTAGGTTTATTCTCTTTGGAACAGAGAAAGTTGAGAGGAGACCTAATAGAGGTTTATAAAATCATGAGGGGATTTGACAGGGTGAATAAGAAAAAACTGTTTCCACTGGTGAGCGAATCAGTGACTTGTAGTCACAGATCCTTTTGTGCCATAAAATTCTATGATTCTTGGCTGTTTGTGGATGTGGGGGAAAGTGGGGGGAATGGTGCTGTGGCAAGTGTGGCCTGACGTACAGCTTGAGTATGACTTCATTAACAATAACAATACAGTATAATAATAAAAATTATTAATCCTTCAATCTAATATCATCATCAACAACCTGAGCCCTTCGTAAAGGGTTGCGTCCCAAACCTCTCTGACAATGACTCAAGGAGGGTGGGGGAAAGTGACCATAAGCACGATCAAACAGGAAGGTGGGATTTGGAGGGAGCAATTGAGGGAGAGGAGGGAGTGAGTTTTGAGGCGCTTCATGTCTTCTGCCTTTGGAAGGTGTGGGCCAGTGTTGTATATACCATAAAGTGACTGTGACTGCATTTCGTGGGCACTCGAGTTGTTTGCCTTCCTTATCCCTACACACATCACTATGATACTTACTTGAGTATGTGGATCAACTTGTTTTGCGAGATATTCTGGCTGTCACCCAAATATTGTGTTTTTGTTCCTCATCTCATTCCTGAAGCATTTCAGCCTCTCTAACACTCTTCTCCCACATATACCCCCCCCCCCCCCCCCCCCCCCAGCCCCGCTTGCGCCAACAAAACCTATCTCTTTAACTCAGCCTTTAGCTCCTTTTCCTTTCCTCCTTTCCACCTCATTCAGTACCCCTCACTGTCATAGAAAACCCCGGGAGATAACAGCAACTTGCATATTTACAGCGTACGTCACGCAGTATAGCGTCTTGGAGCGCTTATTCCCCAATGTGAAATGTGTGTATATGTGTCAGCCTGGTTTACGACAGCTGTGGGTTAAAGCTTGGTGTTGGCCCTTTCATCTCATCGTCTAGAATGACATTTCAATACAGTCACGGGGGAGCGTAGTTTTGACGGGGGTCACTGTCCTTTAGGGGAGACGTTAAACCGAGGTGGGGGATTGTTGGTCGGGTCACAAACTCCTTTCAAGTTGAGCCACGAAATCTTTAACCTGCCCTGAACAGACAAACAGGGACCTCAGTTTAACGTAATAATGAACCGGGAAGTGTCTAAATGCGCCTCATTATTCTTGTGAAGCGCTTTGAAACGACTCAAAGAGGTGATAAGGCATATCATATGCAATATAATATCAAATGCAATGTAAAGATATCAAAAGCAAGTAGTATTATTATTCTAGCTTCTCTCTAGGGCACACACAAAGTCACCTACCTCACATCCCATACGTGTGAAAACGCCCTTTTAAAATAAATAAATAAAGTCAGCTCTGCAGCCTCACCGAGACGCTGAGGTTCTTCAAGGAAAGCTTGGCCTCGTTCTGGAGCTGATTTCAACATAGAAGTCGAGAAACTGAATGACACCTGAGGCGGTGTTCAATTCTCTGGAATGTGTGGGTTGGCAGAATTGACCGAGTGTCAGACCTCAAGGCGTTTTCAGGATGTGATTTCCTGAAATCCATTCAGACCGACTTGTTTTTGTAAATATATGTTATATCGGAATCACTTCGATCAGTCGGCAACAGCATAGTTGGGAAACGTGAAATTTTTGTCAGTGACTGAATTGCAATGTGACGCACACGACAACTTACACAGAAACCGCCTTTTGTTGGGGCTGCTTACTTTCTACCCAATTCCTTGCCCCATCTCCAGATCTTCTGCGGCAAGGCATAAGGAATGGGCTTGTATATTTTAGCCGCTTGTGTTTCAACACAAGGCTAGAATGGTACAATTTGTATTGGTTAGAGTCCTTGCTGTGGAAGCAAATGACCTGGATTTGATTCCCAGCAAGGCAAAACCCCTGGGCAAGTTTCATAACTTCACGTGCCTCTGGTTTACCTAGCAGTAAATAGGAACCCGGTTGTCAGTCAATTGCCAGATCGCTCTCCGGGGGGGTGGGGGGGGTAATAATCCCTAAATAAAAATGTGGTCACTCAATCCACAAGGAACGCTGCTGTGTGCAATTGGCTGCGGCGTTTCACACACAAAATATACAGCCAATTCACTTTACAATTATGCGCTTTGAGACGTTTCAACGATATGATAAGGTTCTATATCAAATGTAAGGAATATATGGAGTGGAGTCCTGTAGCTCACTGGTTTATAGCACTTGCCTTGCAAGCAAGAGACCCGAGCTTGATTCCAGGCAGGGCAAAACTTTGGGCAAGTTTCCTTACTCTGCACTCATGATAATAATCCCTTTTTTAAAAAAAAAACAAAGGTCATTTCAATCCACGACTGTTTGTGGGGACGCTGCTGTGCGCAATTAATTGGCTGCCGCGTTTCGCCCACAAATATACAGTCAATTCGCTTTACAGTATATTCTGTGAAGCGCTTTGAGACGTCTACAAGACGTGAAAAGCGCTATGTCAAATGCAATGATTATTATTATAGTGGGACACTATCCTGACCAAAGGGCACAATACAAATGCAAATTGTTGTTTGTTATTCTTCTTATTATATTATAATAACAATCCCAAACTTTCCAGCCTGTGCTTGATGACCCAACTTTCTTTCTCCTCTGACAGGATTACAAGAAGTTTTGGACGGTGCTACGAGGAAGCCACCTGTGCTTCCAGGTGAGCAGCAGAGAACCAACGGTAGGTCAAAAACAGCCACCACGACCTGGCCTTGTCACGAGAGGTTCAGGCGAAGAATTTCCTTGAGTCCATCCGATCTCATCCCTCATCACCCACCCTGCTGTCTTCCCATCACAGCAGCGATCGTGCTTTTTAAATGAGTCCCAGGGTCCCGCTCTCAACCACCCTTTACCGGTAACCCTGTTCCAGTCGTTAATTCACCTTCCGGGTAAAGAAAAACTGTCCTGGTGTCTGCCCGGAAATTGTCCTTTGGAATTCTCTCTCCTTCAATCCCTCTGCCTTGCCCCCTTCCCACTTTCAAATGGCACCTAAAGACCTTCCTTTTTGATCATGCTTGCAGTTACTTTCTCCCACTCTCCTTGTCCCCTTACCTCAGGATCGGACTCTGCCATTGTCAAGCGCTCTGGAAAGCTACCTGTATGTTCTGTGAAATACTTTGAGACCTCTTGAAGATGTGATAATCACAACAAAATGACATCTATAGAGCACCTTTCATGTTGGGAGGACGTCCAAAGATACTGAACAGTCAGGTCGGGACCCCAGCAAGGGGATGGGGCGTGATAGGGAGGAGGGGCAGGATAGGGGGGGAAGGGAGCGAGAGAGCTGGGAGGCAGAAGGCACGATCGAAGAGGAGGGTGTTGAGACCAGCCTTGAAGGAGGCGAGGGAGGAAGCCAGGTGAAGGGACTGTGGGATGGAGTTCCAGATAATGTTATGTCAAATGCAAGGATTATTATTAGTAATTACTATATTTGGTTATTTTAGTGACCGGTGGGTGATGGCCTCTGCCGTTTGTGCTTATCGGGTCCCTCTTAGTGCACTGTCAACACTCCGCAAAGTAACTCGCTAACCAATGACACTTTGAGATGCCTTGATGTGATCAAGTGCGAGCTTTGCCTGTTGTTCCTGTTATTGGAACCAGTGGGCAGCCACCGCCCAGGCTACCCTGATCTTTGACATTCACATTTATCTTCAGTTAGCACCTATCCCCCTCTGGTGCAAATGAAACCTCGCCCATTGGAATGGTGGCGCTGTGTTGGACGAGCTAAATACTGTACCTACCTCTGCGCCAGATCATATCTCTCTGTTCTGCTCTTCACCACAGAGTAAGGTCAAGTAAAAAAGGCCTTCTGATCTCCTCCTCTCAGAACACCCACCTTACTGTCGTCCCGTCGCAGCAATGAGCTGCTTTTTTAAATGAATTCCCAGCCTCAACCTGTTCCAGTAATGATTTACCCTCTGGATAGAGAAAAATCTTCCCGGTGTCAGAAGTTCAGTTGCCTTTTACAACTCTAAACCTTTTCCTCTGGTCCTGCTGTCTCAGTGCATCTTAAAGTAACAACAATAACTTCGATTTATAGAGCGCCCTCCACACCCTGGTGTCTCAGAGCGCCTCTCAGTAGCGGATCCCGGGACCGAGCCAGGGGCAGGGGTAGAAAGGTGACCATAGGTGCGGTCGAAGAGAAAAGTCTTTAGCTGTGATCTGAAACTGGGAAGAGAGGGGACGAGGCGAAGGGAGTGAGGAAGGGAGTTCCAGAACCTCGGGACGTAGTGGCTGAAGGAACAGCCTCCGAGGGTGGAGTGGAGGATTTGGGAGGCAAGGAGGAGGCCAGACCCGGTGGAGAAAAGGCAGCAGATACTGGTTTGAGGAGATCAGAGAGTTAGGGGGGTGCAGAGGAGTGGAGGGATTTGAAAACAAAGGTGAGGATCTTGAAGTCGATCCTCTCAGGGATTGGGAGCCAGAGAAGTCTGGCAAGGACACCTGGGGTGATGGGGGAGCGAAGCTTGGTGCGGGTGAGTATACAGGCGGCAGAGTTTTGAATTAGCTGGATTTTGTGCATTGTGGTGGAGGGGAGACCGGCGAGGAGGGCGTTGCAATAGTCCAGCCGAGAGGTGACAAAGGCATGGAGATGTCTTCTCGAGATTGAAGAGCCTCAGCTTGTCTATTCAGTGCTCTTAACACCGGGAATCAACAACAGCAACAGCTACTTGCATTTATTTAGCGTCCCTCACACAGGGTAGCATCTTAGAGCACTTGACAGTGGCGGAGACGACAAATCATTCTCGTTGCTCTTCTTAGCACTGCCCTCTGGTGCCTGGCGAGGTGGGGAATGAAGAATCCAGTTAGCATTCTCTTCAGCCCACGAGTGTACTCTGGTGCAGATATAGCCTGGGTTGGGTTGGAGCTACAACAACAACAACTTGGATTTATGTAGCGCCCTCCAAGCCAGGCGGCGTCTCATAGCGCTTCATAAAGTGGATCCTGGGGCCGAGCCAGTGGGGAAAAAGGAGACCCAAAGCACGGTCAAAGTCTTCAGGCACAACCTGAAAATAGGAAAGGAGTGGGCGAGGCGGAGGAAGTGAGAGAGGGAGTTCCAGAGCCTCGGTGCGTGGGAGCTGCGGTGGGTCAGTGTGATGATAAGAAACGCCGCGGGTTTCATCTTGCCTGAGCCCCCTGCGGCTGCTTTTTAAGGTGGGGGCAAAGATGAAAAATTGTTAAATGCAAGCTTACCTTTGGAAGCGGGTTTCATTTCAAGAAACATGGAAAGCTGGCGTCCAAATTAAAGCTGAAGTTACGATTCCACCCCATCCCCCCCACAATCCTACATCACCTTAAGACAAAGTGACCCGCAGGTTAAGACCAGTGGCTTCGTTCGTGGCTTGTCGCCTTGCTGTGCCCTTGGATGCTCTAACTCTCTGATTGTGTCTGTCTTTTCAGTACCTTGAGAAAGTGGATCTCGATCAGTTTGTTTCAATGTCAGATGGCAAAGACCAGGGTGAACCTGGAGCCAAATTCACATTGAAGCTGAAACGCAGAAAGCTGCATTTAAGGGTAAGAGACCTCGTAACATAGAAATCTACATCGCAGAAGGAGGGCATTTGATATCGCCTGGTATCACGTCCTCACAGACGTCTCACAGCACTTCATGGAATACACTGTAAAGCGAATTGACTGTAAATTTAGTGGGCAAAACATGGCAGCTAATTTTGCACAGCAGTGACCCACACACAGTCATGGAGTGAGTGACCAACTTTATTTATGTATTTGAAGAAACTATTACCTCCGGTAAATCGATCCTCCAGTCAAATTCCAACTGGATTACCTATTTACTGGTGGATAATCAGAGTCGTGTGGAGTAAGGAAACTTGCCCCATGTTTCGCGCTGCTGGGAATCAAACCAAGGTCTTCGTTTGCGTGGCGTGTGCTCTAACCACTGAGCTTCAGGACTCCACATTGAGTCTGGACCAGCTCACAAAGCAACGAGATCAATTCAGTCCCGTTGCCTTGCTCTGTCCCAATTCTCCCTCTCTTTCATATGCCTGTCTGCCTCTCTCAACAGCTATGATGGACTTTGTCTCTACTCAGCAGGCTGTTCCACACCCCAACAATTTTCTGGGTGAAAAATGCCTCCTGACTTCCCCTTTTGCTGTTCTTATAACTGGCCCGAAGTTACCGACTCCCCTATCAACTTGGCTAAAAGTTTGCCTCAGAATCTAGTAATAATCCTTTGTTCCGGCACCTTTCACTTTGGGCAGAGGATCACAAGGTATACTGCGATGTGCAGCAACTGTGTTTTGTGGGCGAATCTACAGTGAGTTATGGTGTGACCTTGAAGCGTTTAAACGTCTGCCTTTCTTCTGCAGATGTACAGTGTGGAGTCACGAGAAGAATGGAAAGGGTTCATTCATACAGTCGTAAAGGTAAGCTTGCATTTTTGACGAGAAGGGAGTGAGGGGTCAGTCAGACGTCGAATAGGTGAGGAACCCCATCACCATTGCTTTAGAGTAGTGCAGTCCTGTAGCACACTGGTTAGAGTGCTCGCCTTGGCCTCCAAGCCAGAGGAGCTGGGTTCGGTTACCGGGCAGGGCGCAACATTGGATAAGTTTCCTTACTCCACGTGCGCCTGTTTACCTGACCAGAAAGTAGGAATCCAGTTGTTAGTCAATTAGATGCAATATCAAATCAAAATAAATAAATTTGAGAAAACAATTATGTGGTCGGTTCAATCCACGACTGTTTGTGGGACACTGCTGTGCACAATTGGCCCACAAAATATACATTCAATCCACTTTACAGTTGTATTCTGCGAAGCACATTGAGACATCCTCAATGACGTGCTAAAGCACTATATTCCAAATGCAAGAATTATTAAAGAGTATCCAAACCACACAGAGATCCGTGCGTCCCACCCACACAGTTCTTTCTCCTTCCCTGCGGCCATACTGAGACATGACACTTGTCCTGACCCAGGCAGAGAGACGATTGAAAAGGGGCCAAAAGCTCAGTAAGGGCTGCGCTAGAACATTGCACGTTTAATTAGTTTGCTTTCAATAATGCCATTTGGATGCTGGCTGATTCATGCCAATTCCATGAATGAGTAAAGTATTCAAGTGGGCTTTGCTCTCGCGTATGTAAATCATTACAGTAAGATCCCTCCGGGTTTAGTTCCTCCTGGAAACCTCTGCCATTTTACGAGATGCATTTTGGTCGTGCTTATCAGGAAAAGTAACTTATTAAATGCTTTTAGCGTTTGCGGGGTCAAGGCACTGACGCTGTCCCTGGCACGCTCTCCTGATGTGAAAGGTGCTATCTGAACTAAATTTGTCATTGTTCTCAAAATGCTTCACAGAATACACTGTAAAAGTTTCTCCGCTCCCACCCTATGGAATGCCATCCCTCAATCCCTCCGTCTCGTTTCTTCCCTTTCCTCTTTCAAGGCCGGTTTGAAGACTTTCCTCTGCGATCGTGCCTTTTGTTCCACCCCAAATTTTTCTACCTCCCCTTCGTGTTTTACCCCTTCCCAAACACTCCCCTCTCAGCTCGGGTCACACGCCTCCTGTGCAGCGCCTTGGGACGTCCTCCCGACGTGAAAGGCGATCTATAAATGTAATTTGTTGTTGTTGTTGTAAAGTGAATTCCCTATTTATATATATATATATATTTGGGCGAAATGCAGCAGCCAATTGCGCACAGCAGTATCCCACAAACAGTCAGGGATTGAAATGAACGATTTATGACCTTTTTTTTTGAGGGATTATCGTTAGGCGTGTGGACTAAGGAAACTTGCCCAAGGTTTTGCCCTGCCTGGAATTGAACCCAGGCCTCTCGTTTGTGAGGTGAGTTCTCTAACCGCTGAGCTACAAGACTCCACAAAGCCCCACTTTATAAGGATTGTTATTGTTTGTTATCTCGCAATTGGAGCTGAGCAGTAGGGTTTGGGAGCCTCTTGTTCTTCCCATACATCATGGAGTCCTGTAGCTCAGTGGTTGGAGCACTTGACTTACAAGCTGTGTTTGAATCCAGGCAGGTCAGGGCAAAACCTTGGGGCATGTGTCCTTACTCCACACGCCTAAAAATAATCCCTCACAACAAAGATAATAAATTGGTCATTTGGGTCATCCCTCAAAATAAAATTGGTCATTTTCAATCCACGACTGTTTGTGGGACGCTGCTGTGCACAATTGGCTGCCGTGCTTCGCCCACAAATATACAGCAATTCACTTTACAGTATGTTCTGTGAAGCGCTTTGAGACGTGTAGAAGATGTGGAAAAGTGCTATATCAAATGCAAGGATTATTATTATTAATTATGTCCCTGTTTGCAGTTAGAGATTCCCAAACTGAATCTCCTTCCCGGACAAATCCAGAGACTCCTCACCGTGAGAGACGAGGAGATTGATCGTCGAGCCAAGTCAGCCGTTATTCCTCCTCCAGAAGAAAAGGTGTCAGATTCCAGCCAGGGCTTCTACGATGACGTGGAAAATTCCCTCCCCAGGTACAGACATGTGTCCGTTCTTCTCACTCTGTCCAGGGAGCTGTCCTTGTCAATTAAATTTAGACAATGAGTTTGATTTTCCACCCCCCCCATCCCATGTTGGGGCTTGAACCCACAACCTTCAGGCTCGGAGGGAGCAGTGTTGCGAACTGAGCCAG
This sequence comes from Hydrolagus colliei, assembly GCA_035084275.1. Lineage (NCBI taxonomy): Eukaryota > Metazoa > Chordata > Chondrichthyes > Chimaeriformes > Chimaeridae > Hydrolagus > Hydrolagus colliei. The sequence continues at coordinate 6,332,554 of CM068766.1, read as the reverse complement.
ACTGACAGGCCAACAATGGTAGTCTCGTGAGGGTTGTCAAAGACAATCCCAACCTCACTGCAGTGTACATGATGGGGTCTGGCACTAACGGCTTAATTTCACATTCCAAAAGGAAAGGAAAACATTGCTGCATGTATCAGTGGGGCATATACACCCTGGACACCCTTCCCCACCCACACACACATCACCCACACGGGTATCACACGGGTTCCTTCCAACCCCCCACCTCAATACTGAATGGAGTTGAGGTCCTGATCAGCCATGATCTAATTCTAATAGAATAGCAGAACAGGATCAAGGGGCTGAAAGTTCCAATGAATGAACCTGGAGCTGGTTGTTCAGACCACCTCAGCGAGTGACGCACGACCGTTTTCTCTGTCTTCCAGTTGTTTCTATAAAGTCTCGCGGATGGAGGCCGAGACAGTCCTGAAGCAGAATTCTGACCTCGGGAACATCCTCCTGCGGCCGGGCAGCAATAACAAGAACTTCTCCATTACAACTCGGCAAATAGTCAACGAGTAAGAAACCATAGACTTTGCTTTTTGGATCCATACCTTCTGTTGGGGGGAGGTGAGGGCTTCCAAGCTCAGGAGTAACAGCTGTTGACATGAAATAAAAATTTATCAGAATCGTGGAACGTTCTCAAAGTCTTTCTCTTGGAGAAAAAGACAATTTTTTTGTCTTTTTTTTAAATACTGTATACTGTATTAAAAAAAAAGTTAAGACAAAATTGCTGAGAATTGGGGGCCTTGGAGTGGGCGGTGACACCGGGAATAGCCATAGGAGCTGTCACAGGCTGGTTGTTGAACCTCACTATAACAAACCCCCTGTGGAACTCTAGGGGAAAAAAACACTTGTTAGATCAGGGTTCACTGTAATACTACAACAAAATTATATTTATCAGAGAATCATAGAATGTTACGGCACAGAAGGAGGCCATTCGGCCCATCGAGTCTGTGCCGGCTCTTTGACCGAGCAAGTCACTTTCTTTAACCCCGATCACCAGCTTTCTCCCCATAACCCTGCAAACCTGCCTTCTCCAGATACCTATCTAGTTCTCTCTTAAAAGCCTTTCACGTCGGGAGGACGTCCCTTCAATAAGGTGTGGCCATCAAAGAGGTCCACACATCGTAACTTACAGTTAGGATAGTTTTTATTTTAAAAAAACACTGGTTTTGTTATAAACAGGGTATGTTATAATGGTTTGGGAGGTGGGATGGGCGGGGTGGGGTGGGGGGGCACCACTGTCAAGCTCTCTGGGATTCCACCCCTTGTGTAGGGTGCTCTATGAATGCTTGTTGTTGTTGTAGTGAGGTCTGACTGTAGATTGTTTCTGGATAGAGAAGTGATGCTGATTTGTATTTATTAATGTTTGGTTTCAGTGTGGCGAGTGTGAAGCATTACCGGGTGTGCTGCAGTGACAACGGGTACATCATCGACGTAGACCAAGGGGTCAGTGAGTAGAAAAGAGGCTTTCTTTTTATTAAATCATTAGAGGTGACTGTGGGATGCGGTTGAAGAGATAGGAGTGAACGGCCTGACAATTAGTGGAACTGTTGTTGGACTGAACGATCGGCTCCTGACCCTAACTGGCGCCTATCTCCGATGTTTTCCAGATCTCACAGAGCAGTCTCCAGGATGTGATTGATTACTTTGTGCAGTACACCAACGGGATTCTGAAGCCGCTGGACAATTGCCACGAATATGAGGAACACCTGAGTACGTTTGTCCACCTGCCGATCCATCCCGTTCCAGCGTTTGAAAGATTTCCTGTCATCTAAAGACTTTGCTATGCAATCAGACTTGCTCCCTTCCAGCCGTGACTTAGATGGACGGGTCCAATATCACTATCCAACAGCAATAATGTGTGCATTTCGTCATAGTGATTTTCATGTCGGGAAGTTGTCTCAAAGTGCTTCACAGGCTTAAAGTGTAGTGAATGTGTGTTTTGTAGGTGAGCGCGGCAGATAATTTTGCACACGGCGACGTCCCATAAATAACTAAGGTGATTTACCGGGATAAACTGTGCAAATTGACTGTCCCATTTGCCTCCAAAATACCGTGGCTACAATTTATGATGAATTTTGTGCGGCGCTTTGCTATGTCTTCTCGATGTGAAAGGCGCTGAAATGAAACATAGAGAGTTGTTTATTTAATTTATGCAAATTGTTAGCCAGGAAAGCCAGGAGAAACTCCCTTCTGTTCTCCTGAGGTTCTACACGATCTTTAACATCCATTTAAAAGGGTGACCTCAGTTTTTCAAAAGACGGCAATTCCTACAAGACCAGCCTGATCTCTTTTTATTGGAGCGTCAGCCTAGACTATGAGTTCACAGTCCTAATGTGGGACTTGAACCTACAATCTTCTAACTGAAAGGCGAGAGAGAGACAATGTTACAAGGTTGACGTATATTCTATCCAAGAGATCATGACGTCTGAATGAGAGCATGCGAGAGAGTGTGTGTGTGTGTGGAGCTGGATTAATATTCTTTTCTGAATATTAGAATCTTCTCCCCACTCTCACTCCCCGCAACTCGCAAGACTCGTGTAGTTGAATCGTTCCCCCAATGCTGTAGGGACCAGCTATTCTGTTGGCAGTGAACAGGCAGGGAAAAATATACTATCGCGATTGTAACACTCTTCTATTTCTGTGCCGCTCCTTCCAGCCATTTTGCAAACTGACGATGAGAGCGGAGAAGTCACCCAAAACACACAAACTCCCCCCCCATTACCCAGAAAGCCAGGTAAGGATGTACCTGATCTGGAAGGGGATGCAGCGCAGATTCGCCAGAATCATACCGGGGTTAAAAGGGTTAAATTGTCTGGACGGGTTCTGTAAACCTTGGTCTCCATTCCCTTGAGTTTAGAATGTTGAGGGATGTTTTTAATGGGAGTTTTCAACCAAAATAAAGTGATTCGATGGGATAGCGACAGAGATTACTTCCTCTGGTGGGTGAGTTATCCAGAATAGGGAGGACATTATTGTAAATTAGAGCTAGGCCATTCAGAAGTGAAATCCAGAGTTTTTCACCCAAAGGGTAGTGGAAATCTGGAACTCTCTTCCTCCCCAAAAGGCCGGATCCATTCACATTTTCAGTCATTTGTTAGGATATCGAGGGATACGGGGCAAAGAAGGGTAAATTGGGTTTGAGGTACAGATCAGCCGAGATCCTACAGAAAGGCTGAACAGGCTCGAGGGGCTGAATGGCCTCCCCCTATTTCTATGTAATGGGTATCGTCTGTGTTTCTATTCTGTTGAGAGAAGAGCACTATGGGAGGGTGAGGAGGCAATTCACTAGGTAGGGATGAGTTTGGCATTTTGGAAGCTGAATGAATTAGTTTAGGACTTTTCCCAGTTCAACGTCCACCTGGAAACCTACCTCTGTGACCACACTGTCGGCCATCTTTCCTCTCCCCCTCACCCTCGGCTCCCAGCTCTAGTTTGTGTGTTTGATTAGCGTTCCCTTTTCTTGTGGTGGCATTCCCATGGTGGTCCTTAACTTTCATCTGACCAGCCATATGGGATAATCTCGGGGTAACATGTGATAGGCAGCACCTCCAGGGATACAGTACTCCCCTAGCACTGCACTGGAATGTCAGCCTAGACTGTGATCGTAAAGTCCTCACGTGGAGTTTGAATCCGGAACGTATTGACTCTGAGATGAAAGGTCATTGTAGGAGGAGATCGTGCAATGAGCCTTGGTTTCACCACAGTGGGGTGTGGTGAGGAGGCCAAGGAAACTCTGTACTTATTGTTTGTGGTGTCCTTTCGTCTCACCCTCTCCCGTGCCTCCTTCAAGGCCCGACTCAAGCCCCTCGCTTTCAGTCACCCTCCAGATCTCGATCTCCCAGCTCGGGCCCCAATCGTTAACTGTGCAGAATCATGGATGTCCTCTCAACGTGAAAGGCGCTATACGATTGTAGTTTGTTGTTGTTTTTGCGCTCTCTCTACAACAAGCAGCTTTGCATATTGATCAACCTTGGGGACAAACTCTTTTCTCCGCAGATCATGCAAACAAAAAGGATCCTAATCCACACAACCAACCAGTCTACGTTAATACTGAAGGTAAGAAGAATCCCTGCTCAATGCAGAGTATGCAGGTCTCAGTTAACAATAACAAGATTACATTTGTGGAGCTCCGGTAGCTCAGTGGTTAGAGCACTCGCCTTACAAGCGTGAGATCTGTGTTCGAATCCAGGCAGGTCAGGGCGATACCTAGCTTGGGCAAGTTTCCTTACTCCACACGCCTAATAATAATCCTTCTCCCCCCCCCACAAAAAACACAATAATAAAATTGATCATTTCAATCCACGACTGTTTGTGGGATCCTGCTAAACGCAATTTGCTGCCGTGCTTCGCCCACAACTATGCAATCAATTTACAGTATATTCTGTGAAGCGCTTTGAGACGTCTAGATGATATGAAAAGCGCTATATCAAATGCAAGAATTATTATTTGTGGAGCGCCTTTCACATTGGGAGGCTGAACAGTCAGGGGTCAGGACCTACCCTACTTGGCGGAGGCTAAATTGGCCCCCACTGTTCAGGAGGAGGAAGTCAGCTGGGTTCCTGCTCCTGTGCCCTCTGCACAACAACAACAACTCACATTTAGATACTGCCCCTCACACGGTAGAATCTCAGAGAGTTTACTACCAGCACAACACTGAGCAATGCTGTTTCTTCCCCCCACCCCCACCTCCCACCCTGTTTGCTGTGCAGTGAGGATTCCTGGATTTGTATCTAGTAATTGAGGCATTTCAGTGTGTCTGTGTACTTTACTGATTTGAGGATAACCGCACACAGTCCTGTCAGGCCACAGCCGGTGAATCATTACCAGGTTCAGGCCTTGGAGTGTATCTTTATTGTCATCTAACCGAAGTCCGCATTCTTCCTGCGAGGAGAAGCTCATTGATTCCTATGAGAACAGCGTAAAATCACACACTTTCACATTGGGAGGCTGAACAGTCAGGGGTCAGGACCTACCCTACTTGGCGGTAGGTCCTGACCCCTGAGCGCAGTGATACTTTTTCACGTGAGTGCACAAAAAAATCATACAACAAGAAACACTTTACCCAAAGAAACTCCCCTTTGGCTCTTCCTTTCAAGCTTCTCAATAAAATCAGATTTACTTACTCGGAGCTTCTCATTAGGGAGGCGTCTGACTGTTCTATTCCTTCTCTCTCTCTCTCTCTCTCTCTACTGAAAAGGTCTCAGTCAACACTGGGATTCACAGCTTCACCATAGAATTTTACAGCACGGAAGGAGGCCATTCAGCCCATCATGCCTGTGCCAGCTCTTTGGAAGAGCTACCCAATGAGTTCCACTCTCCAGCTCTTTTCCCAGATCTTTGTGAATTGCTCCTTTAAGTACCTATCCAATTATCTGTTGAAAGTTGTTGTTGAATCTGTTCCCACCACCTTTTCAGGCAGGCTGTAATATCATAATATATAATAATTTGTGCATTTGATATAGCGCTTTTCACTTCTTATCGACGTCTGAAAGCGCTTCACAGAATATACTGTAAAGTGAATTGACTACATATTTGTGAGCTAAGCACAGCAGCCAATTGTGCACAGCAGCGTCCCACAAACAGTCGTGGATTAAAATGAGAATTTTTTTTATTATTGTGGTTTTTCTTGGAAGGATTATTATTAGGCGTGTGGAGTAAGGAAACTTGCCCAAGGATTCGCCCTGACCTGCCTGGATTCGAATACAGGTCTCACGCTTGTAAGGCGAGTGCTCTAACCACTGAGCTACAGTTGTTACTGCGTCTTTTTAAAAATATGCACATATATTTTAAAAATTCTCATCTACCCTCTGGTTCTTTTCCAATTAGCTTAAATCTATGTCCCTGGGTTACCGATCCACTTACCAGTGGAAACAGTTTCTCTGGATCTACTCTTATGAAACTCCTCAGTTTTGAACACCTCTATTAAATCTCTCCTTAACCGTCTCTGCTCCAAGGAGAACAATCCCAGCTTCTCCAGTCTCTCCACACAACTGAAGCCTCTCATCCCTGGTATCTGTGGAATCCTGTGGCTCAGTGGTTAGAGCACTCGCCTTACAAGCGTGAGACCTGTGTTCGAAACCAGACAGGTCAGGGTCAATTGGCTGCCACGTTTCACCCACAAGTATACAGTCTTTAAAGCACAGAATATTCTATGAAGCGCTTTGAGACATCTAAAGATGTGAAAAGCGCTATATAAAATGTAAGGATTATTATTATCTGGTTTCTTGGGACGTTACTGCGAGTCAGAATCCAAGGCCCGTCTCTCACTGGCCTCGCTGACTCCACCTCGTATTGTGGACCTGGGTTTAATCCAATGAGTGGATCTGGGTTGAGGCAGAGCTGTGATCTAGCGCTGATCTGTGAGGTGCTCGGCTACAGAGCGACTCTGCGTTAAAATAATGCCCATCTCGTTGCAAGGTATTTTCTGCCATGATGCCTTGGAGTCACATAGCTTAGTACTGTAGTTGGAGCACTCTCATCACAAATGATGCACCTTAGGCAGGTTTTCTTATCCCACATGTCTTTATTTACCTCCCAGTAGGTAGGAACCTGGTTGCTAGTTGATTGGCGGATCGCTTTTCAGGAGATAATAATTCTGTCAAAAAATATCATATTCCTAAAAAAAAACATTGTGTGGGTCACTGCTGTACAATTGGCTGCCGAATGCATAAACCCACAAAATACAGCTACAACAACTGGCATTTATGCAGTGCCCTCCACACCGGGCAGCGTCTCAGAGCACCTACACTCTACAATATATTCTGTGAAGTGCTTTGCGATGTCTTGAAGAAGTAATAAGAAATTATATCATATTATTACTACAATGGAAGATCTATGTCCTACCTTTGGTTTGTCTTTTCTTCAGATCACCAACCCAGTTGGACGCCCCGTTTTCCTCCCAAACCTTCAAAAGATGAGCAGGGCAAGGCCGTCAAAATTGTCCCCCCCATCTTTGGTTTATCCACGGGTAAGAGAAGTTATCACATACTACACAGTAAAACTCATGCAAGCCGTGTCAATGAAGACCATAACAAATTCATACGACCAAGTTACAGTTAGACAAACCAGCATAACTTGTACAATATTTAATTTGGTTCCTCAATCCACGACTGGGTGTGGGTCACTTCTGTGCGCAATTTTTCTACCATGTTTTGCCCACAGAATATACAGTCAATTCATATACAGTATATTGAGACATCACGAAGAAGTGCTAAGGCATATCAGATGGAAGGATTATTATTAATTAGTAACGTACACGACACACGCGGATTTGAATGCAACGTTAAGTCCAGGTATACGAGTTGGGAGATGATTTGCCTCAAAAAATACAACCGGTGGAAAGAAATCAAAGTATTTTTGTGCTAGGAAAATTAATGGGACGTGGGTGCCTGAACAACTTAGTTGGTCATATGATTTCTAAAGATAAAATGTTATGGGCGCTCGGAGACACCGCCCAGTGTGAAGGGTGCTATATAAATGCAAGTTGTTGTTATAAAGGCAATGTGAGCATACACTGTAAAGTGGATTAATGGTGGGCGAAACTTGGCAGCCAGGCAACAACGTGACTAGGCGCTATATCAAGTGTAAGTATTATTGAACTCAGTTTCCATTACTTTAGCAGTTGCCAATCTTGAGCTCCAGCAAAAGCTGATGAAAAGGCGAGAGGAGATCGAAGCATCTGAATCCAAGGCCGGGACTTACCCATGAAGATTGACCAAAGAGATATGGGACTTGGACAATCAATTTGGGACCTTTTTTGAATTAGGCCTCGGTTTCTCTCATCAAATACTCCAGTCACCAGACTGATACTTGAATGGACTTTTAACAGCTACTGTACTTCCAGCATAACTGACTAGTAAGAAGTTACGGGCAAGATTGCACAGACTCAAACAGGCAGAAGTTAATTTTAAATGAGCAAATGAAACCCCACATTTTGCTGTAACTAGAAATAAATTAAGAACGAGTTGATTTAAAGCAGAACGAAAATTTACCATGAAATGGTTTAATTTTCGTGATGGTTGCTTTGGGGTAGGAGGTCGGTGCATGTGGGGAGCGAACAAGAGTGCTCAGTGTGTTTTTAAGACTGTTTTTATTTTAGTGGCTGGCCTAAACTTTTGATTGAAAACGAGTAACAGTAATAACTTTACTATGTGGCTATTGGCAACGCGTGTGCGTGTGTATTGTCCTCTCGACTTGAAAGGCACTCTATAAATGTTGTTGTTGTATTTGAAGCACTAACAATTTTGTAATGAAATGTACCTGAAATTGACCAGAATTGATTCAGAACCTTCCCATAACCGGAAAAACTGTGTGACGAACGGAAAGAATGAAATTCTGTGTATATTTGCATATTGTAGGTACCAGTGAAAACAAATTATTTTTATATAGGTAGTCATTATGGAGTAGCTCAGTGAGCACTTGCCTTGGAAGCGAGAAACCTGGGTTTGGTTCCTGGCAGGGCAAAACCGAAGGCAAATTTCCTTACTCTAAACGCATGATTCTAATCTCTCTAAGAGAAAAATTTATAAATTGGCCATTTTCAATCCGTGACTGTTTGTGAGACACTGCTGTGCGCAATTGGCTGTCGCATTTCGTCCACAAATATACAGTCAATTCACTTTACGGTATATTCTGTGAAGCGCTTTGAGACGTCAAGAAGACCTGAAAAGCGCTATCAGATGCAAGGATTCTTCTTATGATGATTATTACGCTTCACAGTGATTATTGTGAGCTGGGAAATGTGCTGTGGAAATGCATATTTTTTACTTGTATTCATTAAATGAAAATAAAAACATTTTTTATTAAAAAATACTGAGAACTGTTTTATAGATACAGTTGTGCTTCCCCTCGCAGGGTAGAACGATGTTAGTCGATTGGTGGATGTTTCTTCGGGGCGAATAATTCCTTCCAAAAAAAATCATTTGGTTAATCAAACTATAACCGTTTGTGGGACACTAGTGTGTGCATTTGGCTGCCACATCTCATCCCCAATTCACTATACAGTCAATTCACTTTTTAGATACAGCACAGAAGGAGGCCATTCAGCCCATCGTGCCCGTGTTGGCTCCATGAAAATAACTGTCTAAATCAATCCCTCTCCCCATAGCCCTACAAACTTGTCCTCCCCCCAAATAATTATCTGCTCTCAAAAATTGTTATCAAATTAGCTTCTAACACCCTTTCAGGCAATGCATTCCAGATACAAACAACTCGATGCATGGAACAATTTCTCCTCACCTCCTCTACTACTTTTTTTGTCTTCAGGTTACCGAAACACTCGCCAGTGGATATAGTTTCTCCTTGTTCACCCTATCGAATCTTGAAAACTTCTATTTAGTCTCCTCTTAACCTTCTCTGCTCCAAGGAGAATAATCGTAGCTTCTCTATCCCCTCGAGCTAACTGAACTTTACAATGTTAAATCCAAATTCTTGAAACGACCCTATTGCCACCTATCTCGCCGTGAAGCGCTAAAACATTCACCCTTTGGTGGTGTCTTTTGCACCTTTCATTGAGAAAAAAAAATCTATGTCTTACCAGAAAGAGCCTACTGATCAACTTGAGTTTACATGTCAACAGCGTCAGGGTCCTGTGTTGCTTCTCTCCCTGCCGCCAACTCTGCACCCTCGGCCCTTGTCTCATTGTCGAGTGCTGTAGCCCAGTGGTTACAGCACTCGCCTCGCAAGTGAGAGGACCTGGGTTTGATTCCTGGCAGGGCGAAATTTCCTTACTCCACACACCACTGTTCACCAGCAGTAACTAGGATCGTGGTGGTTAATGATTGGCGTATCGCATTTCCCAGGTTCATCTCTCTAATAAAAAAAATTGATCACTGTGTGCAATTGACTGCTGCGTTTCACTCACAGAATATACACTGCAAAGTTGATTCACTTTGCAGTGTATTCTGTGAAGCGCTTTGAGACATCGCAAAGATGTGAATAAGGCACTATATCTAATACAAGGGTTATTATTCTCTCTATACATACATTTAAAAGCTGCCGAAAGTTTACCCGATCAAGTGTCTGAGCGAAACTCTGACATGATTCTACGTGAAGGGTGCTGTGTAAACGCAACTTGCTGGGCTGAGATAACCAACCTCACAGTCTATGTAGATGCGTCAACACTGAAGCTAAACCTGGCTACGTACCCACAACAGATAACCGTTACTGTAGCGCCACAAAGTGGTAGCGTAAGTTGCTTTGTCTTTGAAGAGGTAACGCTTATCACCTGATGCGGATCACCTCCTGTTCAATTGATTGCATTATTGGAAATATGTCATTACAGCGAACCCCCCCCCCCACCACCACCACACACACCCGCCTGATATGTGTGTGTAATTTTTTTAAAAAAGTGGTTGAGTGCAGAAATTCTTCCCATCAAAAGTGGCTCGAAAAACTCAACGACACACACATCCAGTTTGTAAGTAACCAACTGAAATGAACAATCTTTTAAAAAATATACACAAACACAAGGCTCTCGGCCCCATATTAAGGAGCCTAGTGTGCACAGTGGGGAGCCCAATGTGGCTAATTCTCAGGGAACTTAAACACTGAGCAACGGTGTCATTTAGTAAATAATAATTTCACAGCCTCCCTCCCGCCTGCTCCAGCTATGCTCTGGCTCCTTCCACTCTACTTACCCCGTCTCATTTCCTCGTGTGTTTGGACATCTAGTAATTGGGAAAAGAAGATAATGAAGCAGTCGGCGCTTTAATTAATGGCTGCTTCTGTAAACTGCAAAGCGTTTTGTTAGGTGATCAATGTGACATCAGCACTGCTCTGGCCAATTTCAGCAGTACGTTACTGTGTCTACAAGGGCTTAGAACCAACTCAGTGTTACTCTGCACAAAGGGTGAGAGAGAGAAAGAGAGAGAGAGAAAGTGGGGTGAAAGAGGAGTGGGTAGGTGTGGTTCGAACAAGGATAAGAGAATGATTGGTGGGGTATAAAGAGGGCAGAGTAAAGTGCATTAGATTCAATTTAAAATTGTGGATCTAGATGCACATTTTGTAGTATTTAATGTTACTACATATCAGAATGACTGACAATCAGCAAAATATTACTCTTAATTATAGTGTCTCGGTGCGTAGGAACTGCAATTCGGCAAAACCAGTTGGCTCAGGGAGATTGCTAGCTCCCGATGCTTCCTCTACACAGCGGAGGTACACCACATTCATTTATGGAGCTCTGTATAGCTCAGTGGTTAGAGCACTTGCCTTACAAGCGTGAGACCCGTGTTCGAATCCAGGCAGGTCACAGTGAAACCTTGGGCAAGTTTCCTTACTCCACACATAAGCCTAAAAATAATCCGTCCAAAAAAAACACAATAATAAAATTGGTTATTTCAATCCACGAATGTTTGTGGGACACACTGCTGTGCGCAATTGGCTGCCGCGTTTCGCCCACAAATATACAGTCAATTCACTTTACAGTATATTCTATGAAGCGCTTTGAGACGTCGATAAGATGTGAAAAGCGCTATATCAAATTCAAGGATTATTATTATTATTTGTAGGATTTTGGTGAAAGAGTGGAGGGAGTGGGACTAATCGGGGAGCTGTTTCTACGAGCCAGCAGAGGCCGAATGGCCTCCTTCTGTGCTGTAAGATTCTATGATACACAAACTTCACCGTATCCCAAACCGGGCGTGGCACTGGAAAGGACACCAGCAGCTTTGTGTGAGTCATTTTAATACAACAGTAAATGTTAAACAGGTGTGTCACTAATTCCCCATAATACATTCCATCAATTGGACATTCCAGTCAATGTATTAATAATTACGCCATAAACCTGGAAATAATTGTTTTTCTTCTTTACAACAATATAATATAAATAACCAGGTACAAAACCCAAATGCTCCCCTCCCAGCAGCACAGCCTCCGTTTCCCTCTTAAAAAGACACCAGTCAGTATTAATTAGTTCAGTAGAATTACAAGTTGCCTTTTGTTTTAATAAATAAAAGCAGCTAACGTTAGTTTTATAAAAGTGTCATTCTCACTGTAACCCCTCACTCCTGCCCGATTACCATTTCCTCAAGAGACGTCGGTCATTACGTCGAACTCTGAACGGAACTTCCACCCTGTTAAGGAACAAGTCAGAGCTTGCCTACAATTTGGAAGAAAGCTGTGATGTACAATTTTACTACAAAAGCAATGGCAATCCCCCTCCATTCCCCCCAACCCCCCCCTCCCCCCCAAGACAATTTTCCTCTCTGATGAATAATGGCACCAAATCACCATCCCCTTGCAACTTTCTTCCCTCCCCCTCAACCCCCCCCTCCCCCCCCCCCCCCCCCACCTCACCCGCCCCATCAAGGATAATGGGGCTTCTGGTAAAATGATCCCAGGGCTATTTTGTCAACCACAGGCAGTGTCCTAGGCTCAAGTAACTAACTGTCTGGTGATGCAATGCAATGTAGCACAAGCTCCTGACCTGCTGCGTAACAGCAGAAACAGCCGAGAAAACAAATACATTCGTTCAAGCAGCAACAATAGCGAGTCTCCGATTCGGACAAACTACATTCACCCAACACAGTGATCACCTGGTGGTATCAAAACCGACACCAAATAGAACAACAACCCTCCCATAACAAAGACAACAAAAAAAAACAAAGAGAAAGATCTACGTTGCTTACAAATCATGTGGTTACCGAGCAGCAAGCCAAGTTTAAACCACCTAAAACAACATCATAACAATCACTCCGTCAATCAGCTCCCCCCCCCCCCACCAACCACCAGAACCATTGTCTTAATTGGACCAAAGAAATAATCCTACTCTACGGGAAAGTCAGAAGTTCTTAAAAAAAACTAGACTCCCTCTTGGGACCCACAGAGCCTTTTTTGGTTGGAAAATGAGTCTCTTGGGAAGACTGTTGGGAACAGTGTTGGGAACATTTTGCTAGTCGATTTTACCTCCCGTTACATTCTTAATTAATGACAGGAGTCAATGAGGGAATCAGGATTTATCCTCAATGTTTGAGCTGACTCCGTATCGTGGGTGAATGGGGCAGAGAGAAGAAGGGAAGGAGGAGGAAGAGGAAGGAATCTAGTAACCCAACATAATCTTGGTTGGTGCAACTCTAAAAAGTGTCCTCCTGAGTTTGATAGCTATGGTGTTGCTTTCTCTGACCCATATCACCAGAGCAAATAATTTTTTTTTAAAAAAAGCTGAGGAGGGGATGTGTTTGGGGAGGGGATGTGTTTGGGGAGTGGATTGAAGAGGTATCTTCCTAAGTGGAGAGAAGGATCGACATTCATATAGCTGAATTGAAGCTGGTGCCAAACACTGATTTAAAGATAACTGTTCAAGACAATGTTGTTAAGTGGGCTGCTCTTCTCACTCACCTCCCCACCCCCTCCCCTCAGGCAATGAGGAGATGCTTCAACTAACCCGAGAGGAGCAAATCTCAAAGGACAAGGAACATGTATTCCTTCTCAAATCTGTGAAAATGGACCAATGAACCTACATCAGACTGATTTACAGAAACGGGTCAACTTTTGTACAGTACACTGTGTGAGTTTCTCTTTTTTTAAAAAATAAAAAACAATCCCAAATACATTCCCCAAATCCATCACGGACATTAAACATTCCAGTGCGGAAACCAAGAAGGGGCTAGAGAAGGAAGCTGTGTTCTACATTCCCCGCTTCAAAGGCTCCAAAATCTGTTTTCAAAGAAGAAAATATATTTTTTCCCCCCCCTATCGACTCCCAACTTCCCGCACCCCAATGTTGAACGCACTCCTGGTTCACCGACATTCTCCCTACTCCAGGACCGGAACAAGTGGCTTTGCCGGTGTGAAGCCTGGTCTGGCACGGTTGGGAGGGTGGGCTCGGGGTTGGGCGAGGTTAGGTCAGGCTGGCATTGGAGCTGCTGGTGCCACTGTTGCGTTTCTGTAGGGATTTGACGACACTCGGCACTTGGAGTCCAGTGTGAACCACAAAGCTTCCACACCAGACCTAATCCCAGGGAGAGAGAGAAATAAATATATATTATCATCTCTAAAAATAATCAATCATTAAATATAATACAATAATAATTATCTTCAATTTGTCAATCATCAATGCTTCCTCAAGTTATTACAGGCTCCTCAGATGTTCTTGGGGACCTCTGCTCTTTCTCTCTAAGTGCTTCAGGATATTCTACCCTCCCATGAAATGTCATACACAATTGCCAACTTGTGGAGTCCTGTAGCTCAGTGGTTAGAGCACTCGCTTTGCAAGTGAGAGAGACCCGGGTTCGATTCCAGCCAGGGTGCAACCGTGGGCAGGTTTCTTTACTCCACATGCCTAATAATAATCCCTCACATCAAAAAATTATAATTTGTTCATTTTCAATCCACGCCTGTTTGTGGGACACTGCTGTGTGCAATTGGCTGCCGTGTTTTGCCCACAAACATACAGTCAATTCACTTTACAGTATATTCTGTCAAGTGCTTTGCAACATCTAGAAAATGTGAAAAGCGCTGTATCAAATTAAAGAATTATTATTATTATTATTATTATAATAAGCTGATATTCAGCAGTAGCCACTTGATTTCAGAGCTTCTCCATATTTAGCTTCTTTAGCTTATACATCCGAAGACATAGTGGTTCAAAGTGTACAATGTATAAACTGTGAACGTTGCATGAAAACGTGGCAGCTACTCTGAATTACACCAATGGCCCACAAAACAGCCATGAAGTGAATGACTAATTTTTATTTTAAATCGGTGGATTGTGGCCCGACCCACGAGAAACTTCCTTTGATTTTGTATTAGCTCCACAAAATCTTTCACGTCCACCAGGTGTTTCATGTCCAATCAGCATCTTCGGGCGTCCTCCTCAGGTGTGAAACTCGCGATACAAGTGTAATTTTGTTATTGTTGAACATGTGCAGACAAGACGTTAAACATCTCATCCAAACGACAGCGTCTCTGACACTACAGCCTTGCTCTGAAGCCTCAGCTATAGTCCCACATGCCACTACTTACACAGAGCGCAATAATACATCCTATTGTTACTTTCCCACCTTTGCATCAGTTGGGCAAATATGGTAATGTGGTGAAATTGGACACTGAAAGTCAACTCACCATGAAAGCAGGAAGGACGGGCTGTGTGAATTTGGCCTTGAATGAATGAATAAGCTGTTTAGTTCGAGCATTGTAGAACACCAGGTGACCTGAAACGCCAGTGATAAGTTAGCAAATCGATTTCAGAACCAGATCACACGCTACATTGAATCCTGATCTCCAAACGCAATTAAACCAAAATGGGAGAGGTCATCGACCTGAAGCGTTAACCCACTTTCCTCTCGCCATAGATACTGCCTAACCTCCTGAGTGTTCACAGCAATTTTAGTTTTTATTGTATAATTAAGCCAAAATTAAGCCATAAATCTGAATATTCAACCACTCAACCTTGTTTCTTTCTCTCCCCATCAACCCCACCCGATAAACTAGCAGAGTGGAGGCAAAGCTCCCATTACCTTCATCGTAATTACAGTAGACTCCAATCCTCTCGGGCACAGGAATGTCCAGAACCTTTGCCTTGTTGTTGTGCTTTGCTGTGAAGCTGAGCTGTAGCCAGTTATTGAGGTGCAGGCACCAGGAGGCGTTGGTCTTCCCCAGCTGGTCAAACTTGCCCAAACTCCTGTAGGCCATGCCTAGCAGGAAACCCTTGCTCTCCTTCTCAAACGTGACCTCCCAGTAATGCTGGCCGCTGTCAATCAAAGTGTCCCCTGGAAGAGAGCACCAAAGGACCAACTGTCACCCAACTGTAACCACTGAGTTCCTTTTAGAGCACTCGCCTTACAAGCGTGAGACCTGTGTTCGAATCCAGGCAGGTCAGGGCGAAACCATGGGCAAGTTTCCTTACTCCACACGCCTAATAATAATACCTCCCCTGAAAAAACACAATAATAAAGCGGTCATTTTAATCCACGACTGTTTGTGGGGGGGACGCTGCTGTGCGTAATTGGCTGCCGCGATTTGCCCACAAACATTCAATTCACTTTACAGTGTATTCTGTGAAGCGATATGAGATGATAAGATGTGAAAAACGCTATATCAAATGCAAGGATTATTATTATTGCCTGAAAATCTTCCTCTTCGATCGGCTTAAGGCCACCTTCTCCCCCAAGACCCCGACTCGGAGTCAGGCTTAGTCACTGTTAAGTGTTCTGAGATGCAGCCCTGCGTGAGGGGTGCAATAGAAGTGCATATTGTTCCTGCTGTTGTAATACTGTACACATAGTGTCAATTGATGAAATCTGATTTTAAACAAGTTTGCCTGTAAACTCAGACTCCATGTCAATCATCTTGAATGATACGGTGTTGGCCGTCTCCCGTCTCGGAGTGGTTGGATTTCAATATCCTCACTCTTGTTTTCAAATCCCTCCACTCTTCTGCGTCCCCCTCTACCTCTCTGACCTCCTCTCTCCTTTCAAGACAGTGCCCGTTGTCTTTGCTCTACCGGGTCTGGTCAACTCCTTGCCCCCCGAATCCTCCGCTCCACCATCAGCCACTACACCGCGAGGCTCTGGAACTCCCTCCCTCAATCCCTTCGCCTCGTCCCCCACCTCTCTTCATATTTTCAGGTCTTGGCAAAAGACCTTTCTTTTCGACCGCGCTTTTGGTCACCTTCTTCCCCTTCCCCCTGGCTCAGGCCACGGGATCCGTTATTGGGAAGCGCTCTGAGACGCCATCCAGCGTGGAGGGCGCTATATAAATCAAAGTTGTTGTCGTTGATGTGACTTGCGAGATGCCCTGTATTCAGTGTGGTGTAGAGTCAGTCACTCTGCCACTAGCTTACCCAGCACAGTGTACGACTCTGCGGTGAAGCGGTCACGGCTCTGCCGTCCGGACGGTAATCTCTTTGGCGACTGAATGACGCTCCTTAAAACAACAACAGAAAAAGCACCGAAATCAGAGGCAAAGGGACACAAGTGAGATTTAGTGTCATGATACATGTGTTCCTCTTCAATCCTCTTTGACTGTGTTTACGATCTCCTCTGCTCTCCACCCTGGCTTGGTATCAGGTTCCGCCACTGTTAAGTGCTCTGGGATTTTAAATTATAAAGGGATTCGATAGGGTTGATACAGAGAAAATATTTTTTTCTCTGGTAAAGGAATCCAGAACAAGGGAGGCCTCATCTCAAAATTAGAGGTAGGCCACAAAAAATTGGTAATTTCAATCCACGTATTCTACCTTCCCATGTAATGCCATACACAAGTGCAAACTTGTGGCGTCCTGTAGCTCAGTGGTTGGAGCATCCGCCTTGCAAGTGAGAGATCTGGGTTCGATTCCAGGCAGGGTGCAACCTTGGGCAGGTTTCTTACACTCCACACGCTTAATTTACTCCACACGCCTAATAATAATCCCTCACGTGAAAAAATTATAAATTATTCATTTTCAATCCAAATTAGGAGGCTGTTTTTCACCCAAAGTGATATTGAAATCTAGAACTCTCTCTCCCCAAAAGGCTGTAGATGCTGGATCCATTCCCATCTTCAAGAATGAGATGTTTTGATATTTGTTAGGTCAAAGTATCAAGGTCATGGCAAGTAATTGGAATTGAGGTACCGATCAGCCGTGATGGCAGAGAATGGCAGGACATGCTCGAGGGGCTGAATGGCCTCCTCCTATTTCTCCTCCAATGTGTCAGTACATCCCGTTCACAGAACCAGAGGTTCCTACCTTGCTGGGGAATTGGCCGGAGAAGCCGTTCTGCTGCGGTTCTCCTTTCCTCGGGCCTTGATCTCTTGGACTTTTCCCCCCGAAGCGTCCCACTCCACACTGTGCTCCTCCACCTTTAGGTTCTGATGGGCTGTCACGGCGTCCAAATTGAAACTAAACGCTACAAAACAAAACAGGAAATATTCAGCAGTTTAATCCAATGTAAAGTTACATTTATACTAGCGTCTTTCAGGTTGGGAGGATGTTGCAAGGTGCTGAACAGTCGGCGATGAGGACCTGGGGGTGGTGGGACAACGAGGGTAGGAGGGTGGGCAAAACACGGTCGAATAGGAAGACATTGAGATGTGCCTTGAAGGAGGCAAGGGAGCAAGTGAGGTGAAGGGAATGTGGGATGGAGTTCCAAAGGGTGGGGGTAGAGACAACCATATAATGATGGCTCCTAGATTCCATGTCAATGGGGAAGCCCCGAAGCCCAACTTGGAAAAACTACCTGCATGGATTTGCTTTAGGGCTGACAATGTTCTCCTCACTGTAAACACTAGTGATCAGGAGCTTCTAGAAGTTTTGGTGGAATGGCTAATAATAATAACCTTTGCATTTGATATAGCGTCTTATCATATCATTGAGTCATCTCAAAGCGCTTCACGGGATATACTGTAAAACTAGCTGTACCCCCACATAACATACGTATTGTTTGTGTGAGAGAGATATACAGTGAGACACAGAGGCAATTCACTTGTCTGGTTAGAGTTGGAATAATGTAATAATAATAATAATCATTGCATACATACAGCACCTCATTGTGTCATTGAGACATCTCAAAGCGCTTCACAGTCAGCTCAGCTCTTCCCCCTGCTGTATCATCAGATTTGTCACAGCGCTATCCGCGTTAGGAGGATACAATTGCGGAAACATACCTAAGGCTTTTATATATATATAAGTTGGTTTTGACTAAGTTTTATGGGTGAAACGTGGCAGCCAGTTTGCGCAGAGCAATGTCTGACAAACAGCCACGGAGTGAGCCACCAACTTTATCTGGTAGATTGTTGGCCAGGACCTTTGGAGAAACTTCCTTGAGTTTTTGAATAGAGCTGTGGGATATCTTCTCACGCTGCCTTAGAGAACTTGACAGTTGGGACAGTTACTTTCTCCATCCAATTTTCCAATTGAGTTTGTTATAAGCCTCGGTCAGAAATAGCAATAAATAACGTCGGTCCAATCAGAGTATCCGATTAGACATAATGTTTGATCCTATAATCATCTGTGCAACTGGGACTGTTGATAAGACGATCAATGCTGAAATGGCTTGAGAAGATGCCCGATGAACAAAATATCAATCTCTAACAAGGAAGTTCAATTAAACTATGAAACGTAACGTTCATTCCTATGGATTGTGGCAATTTTATTAATCGGGCTGACCATCACTGAAAACCACTCAGAAACTGCAAGTGTCTCCACAGAGTCATTTGTCTAAATAATTGTCATTTGTGTAATAACACAATAACAACAGCATTTAATACAACACCTTTCACGTCAGGATATCATCTGGACGTGTATTTTGTTGACCTAGATGTTGTTTTGGAAGTTAAAAGAAACCCAAGTTAACTATTAATAATAAGTTATTGATTTAAGAGTTCAGATCAGTCTACAAACCTGTAGTTTCCAATATGATGGGTTCAGAGAATTCTCCGGCCACAGCCTTGTTACACGCCTTCACGCGGACGTTGATGTATTTTGTATCAAATTTCATCGCTGGTAGGAAACAAACAACAACTTGCATTTAACGCAGCGCCCCTCGCAGAGGGTAGCATCTCAAATTATCAAACGCGGCAGCCATTATCAAATTATAGATTGGATCCCGACATATTATTTCCCAACAGAAACAGACTCTGACAGTTTGAAAACTTCCACCTGACAGACAGAACTTCCACTGCTGCCAGTAACGGGAAACAACAAAATGGTCACAAGATGCAAAACATACAACACACACATAATAATGATAAAAATAATAATAATAAGGGGAAAGAGAAATAAATAATAATAATCATTGCACTTGATTCAGCGCTTTTCATGTCTTCGAGACGTCTCAAAACGCTTCACAGAATATGCCGTAACATGAATTGACAGTATATTTGTGGGTAAACGCGGCAGCCAATTGCTCAGAGCCATTCTCCCCACAAATGGTCGTAGAATGAGTGACCAAATTATTGCTGCTTTTTTTCCTGGAAGAATTATTATCAGGCGTGTGGAGTAAGGAAGCTTGCCCTAACCACTGAGCTACCGCACACCACAAAATAAATATGTGCAAGTGTGGATTAGGAGGGAAGGGGGATTGATTGTTTACCCGAGAGAGTAAATTCCTTCTCTTTGATCCCTTCCATCACCATCCAGGGGTTGTTCTCCTTCAGTCGGGGCGCTCCCTCGTGGTTGGTCTTGCGATATTCCAGTACATAGTGATCAATCTTAGTGTCCTCCTTAGGCATTCGCCACACCACAGTCACACAGTTATCAGCGACCACACACTCGGAGACGTCAATCTCAGGCGTGTCAGGCACTGAAAACCACAAACAAAATCAACTTTTTTAAAATTAAAAAGTTGATTTAATTAAGTTAATCAACTTAATAATCAGAAGTTGATTATTATCAACTTAATGATGATAATAAATAATAATAAGAAGAAAAGGGTGACCAAAAAGCCTTATTTTTCAGCTACCCAATTGCCTCAAAAAAATCAGCATTTCTTTAAGACTTTAAGGCTTTGTCATGATATCCTGGCCTTTTGGCCAACCTGTAAATGATAATAGTCATAATAATGTGATAATGTGATATTCATCCGTATCTGTCACCGAACTGTTTAGACACCAGCAGTTACCTCAACGCACACTCTGGGGTCCGCAAGCTTTGTCTCTCGTGAACCTGCATCTAATACATTCCTGAATGAAGCGGATGCA
The DNA here is from genome assembly GCA_035084275.1 of Hydrolagus colliei. Lineage (NCBI taxonomy): Eukaryota > Metazoa > Chordata > Chondrichthyes > Chimaeriformes > Chimaeridae > Hydrolagus > Hydrolagus colliei. Next base: position 6,311,926 of record CM068766.1, on the reverse strand, counting down.
TGATCCAAGCAGGTCTCACTGCGGTATTTGATGATCTCGCGTTGAGATCGATTGCTCAGCGGCCGTCACCCAGATCCCACACAGACAAGACCAGAGAATTACTCTGACTTTGCACTTGTCCATTGTCTATTCAAGTCCTGCTTCATGCTCCAAATAGATGAAGTTACTGGTACCCGCTAGGGGTGGTATGCACATCTGGTTTCTACTTATCTGGTGTGGAGAACACACTCTTCAGAGGGTACACGGTATTTATAATAATAATAATCCTTGCATTTGGTGTAGCGCTTTTCAAGTGCGGTTTTCACGTCTTCTAGACGTCTGAATGCGCTTCACATCATATACAGTAAAGTGAATTAATTTTATATTTGTGGGCGAAACGTGGCAGTCAATTGCATACAGCAGTGTCCCACAAACAGTCATGGATTTGAATGGCTAATTTATTATTGTTTTTTTTCTTGAAGGTCTATTATCACGCTATTATTGTGTGCAATAAGGAAATTTGCCCAAGGTTTCACCCTGCCAGGAATCAAACCCGGGTCTCTCGTTTGAAAAGCAGGTGCTCTAACCACTGAGCTACAGGACTCAACAATCTAATTAACTAACCCCCATTAACCATTGTCCATTATCCATTATCCATTACACTCCATTATCTAATTGCAGGAGCTGTGGAGAGCCCTCGGTGTGTTTTGGGGTCTGTAGTTCAACCAACTAAAACAAGGAAACTGCCATCATGAACAGGAGAACAAACAGTGAGAGGGACCATGGTTCAGGGGAAAACTCAACAGTAAAAGCAAAGGCAGAACGCAGCTTAGTTTAGGTTCTCACCTGGTAAAAACTTCATGGAGTGTAGAATCTTCCTCTCCTGTGAGAAGTCCACCATTAAGTGGCTCATGTTATCACTGGCTTTGGCCTTCAAAGACAGCCGGAACGCTGGTGCCATGGTAACGCTGCATAGACAAATTAGTAATAGTCACTTGGTTTTATAATTAAATTATAACCAACGCAAACCTATTGTCAACTCAAGCTTCCCTTTCTCTCAGTTGGCAACAAAGCTCAAATCTGCCAAACGCTTGATAACTGCTTCCCGTCCCCCCCCTCCCCATCAGGAAGGGGGCTTCCAACAATCTCTGGCGAACTCTCGGACAGGAGCGAGACAAGGCCAGACCAGCACGTTTCATTCGGGTGTGAAACAATTCAACATTCTCTCGATTTATTCAGAGGGAGGGTTAAAAATAAAGTCGATCCATTCAGTCCTCAGCCGGATGTAGGACGCCTGCAGAGACCCATCACCGTGCTTAAGAATTTCCAAACCGAACTGAGAATTCAACGTATCCCACCTGTACGTCGAATCCCAGAGATAGATTGCTGGAATGGAATGTGCAATCCCTCTCCATTTCAAAAAAAAAGTACAATCGGCATGATTCAGAAATGAATCTGAATGCGCACATTTAAATTCAACAGAAAAAGATGTGAAAAACGTGACAAGACTTGAAGGGTTAAGGTTCGAGCAAGCATTAAACAGGTGGTTAGAGCAACAGGTGAGAATGATGAGGCAGTTGCGGGTGAACTTGATGTGGAACACGAAAATGACTAAACAAAATAGGAATTTACAATACCTATCTTTAATCTGCTTGGCAGCCTTGCAGGCAGAGACGTAAAGAGAGAGAGAGAGGGGGAGAGAGAGAGAGAGAGAGAGAGAGACACAAAAAAGTCATACATGCAAATCAGCAAAACATGCAATTAAAATCAAGCTCCTTCTAAGAGGCATTCATAAGACGTACTACCCTTCCCCATTTTCTCTCCCCACCACACAAATGACATGTGAATATAGCACCTTTCATGTAATGGTAATAAACTGGGTATTTCGCCCGTAAGATATACTGTCAATTCACCTTACAGTGTATTCTGTGAAGTGCTTTTCTGTTCAAAGCAGCTATAAGGCGCTAGATCCAATGCAAGAAATATTATTATTGTTATTTGATACAGCGCTTTATGACACCATTGAGACATCTCAAAGCGCTTCACGGGATATACTGTAAAGTGGATTTTGTGAGCAAAATGTTGAGAGGATGACTCAAAATGATTCTTAGGATTTTAATATAAAATGCTGTGAGTGTAGGGGAACATGGCACCCACATTGCACGCAAAATAATAAGACTATTATTATTACGTAGTGAGTGACTAAGTTCATTCGGGACCAGGACACCGAGAGAGAGAAACTCCCTTCTCTTTTCGAACAGCGCAATAGGATCTTTAACATCCACCTGAACAGGCAGAGGGGACCTCGGTTTAATGACTCCCTCAAAACATAAAACCTCTGACAATGCAGCGTTCCTCTAGCACTCCACTGCAGAGTCAGCACAGCCCTAGACTACACGTGTTCAAAATCCCCATGTGGGGTTGGAACTTACAAACATTTGACTCAGAGCTATCGACTAAACTAGGCTGGACACACTATACCCCCGCAGTTCAACTCAGCCTTGGATGCAATCTTTTCAATAGAAATAACTAAATGCACAGAAGGGAAAGCAAGATCTCGGGTGACGGGCTACCTGATCCAGTCCTTCATAGTTTGCCTTTCCCAGGGTCTGATCTGCAAATTCCAGGAGCTCCTCAGAACTCTCCAGAGCCTTGGTGCAGGTGCACAGCTGATTCTAACAAGGCCAAAGAGAGACATAACTAGACATCACGCCAGTCACCAGACACCTCCCGCTCACCCAACAACAATAAATTATATTTACACACTGCCTTTCACGTTGGGAGGGCGTCCCAAACGCTGGACTGGACAGTGGGGGACAGAGAAGCTGAAGGCCCGACTGTTGACGATGAGGTGGACCAGGTGGGGGACATGGAGCAGGCCGGAGCCCGCTGAGCTCCCGCCTCCCCAACACCAACCCACCCACCCTCGAGCAGTTTCTTAAATAAGTGTAATGTCTACCACCCTTCCTGCTAAAAACTCTCTTCATAAAGAGAAACCTCCTGTGTTCTGACCTCACTCCAAGACATTTGCACACGGTTTCTTTCATGTACAATCCGCAAAAGGGTGTTGTGTTTGCAGAGTTACTGTGGCCAGAATCAGCTACCTGCAACTCGTAGGTTTTACTGGCTCGCTCCTGCTTGATCTTTGCGATCATGTCCTCCTTCAGCTGGTCCAGAATGAAATACAGGGAAGTGTATTCCAACTCCAAGTCCTTGACAGCTTTCTCCGAATTCGCCTGAAACAGGGAAGAGTTTGGGAGCAAAACTTCAGACACGATCTTCTCTTCCCCACACACGCGGCGACAGGTTTCCACAAACGCTTCTCCCTGCAGAGGTGTTTGCAGAGACTCATCACGGAGGACAAGTGATGAGGTGATTTATTGGGAATGAGTGGTTTGGCCTATTAACAGAAATTGGGACTATTTTCCCTGTTGGAACAGAGGACCATGAGGCTCCATTTTCTTTGCTGCCTAAAACAGTGAATAATAATCGAATATAATATAGCGCCTTATCACGTCTTCGAGACTTTTCAAAGAGCTTCCAAAGAATGTACTGTAAAGTGAATTGACTGTACAGTTTGTGGCCGAAATGTGGCAACCGACTGCACACAATAGTGACCCACAAACAGTTGTGGATTGAATGACAGAATTATCAAACAATCAGATAGTGTAGATGCATTTAAGGGGGAATAAGGGGGATATTCAGGTATGTGGGAGAGGGGAGTAGAAGGGTATGGGAGGGAATATGGAGTGGATGGGGAATCATGTGGAGTATAAACATTGGCATGGATTGGTTTGGCTGAATGGCCTGTTTCCATGTATAAATTCTATGTAAACTATAACACATAGAGATCTTACAATCATCACACTCTAATTGTCTAAATACTGAATACAGTGTTTAATCTATGACTGCAGGGGAGCCTGTGGCCATGATAATAATACTTGCATTTGATATAGTGCCTCATCGTGTCTTCTAGATACAACAAAATTACATTTGTAAAGCAGCTTTCATGTTGGGAGGACGTCCCAAGGCGCTAAATAGTAAGAAAGGAGAGTCTGGGTCGTGCCTTGAAGGAGGCAAGGGAAGGAGCAAGGTGAAGGGGATTGTGAGATGGAGTTCCAAAGAGTGGGGGCATATAGGATGGGAGCCCGGCCACCAATGGTAGGGCGAGTCAGGCTGGACATGGAGCAGGCCGGAGCCTACTGAGCGGAGGTCTCAAAACGCTCCACACAATACACCGTGAAGTGAATTGACTGTATATTTTGTAGGTCATAAATACCAACCAGACCTCAACGTTCTGCAGTGTTTGCTTCAACACGTAAATAAAGTTCTGTATTTCTTCATTCTTGACTGCCAGAGGGGTAACAATCTTCCGCAGCATCTCCTAAAGGACATTAAGAATTAATTATTTGGGGTGGGGGGGGGGGGGGGGATGGGTCAGCCAGGTGTCTGACGCATGCGGAAACCCATCACCGTACTTATCAGTATCCAAACCAAACTTAGAATTCCACTCATACCAACAAGGACATTCCAGAGATGTACTGTACACTGGAATGGAATGCGCACTCTCTTCCTGGAGGGACCTGCTGAACTACTTCCAGAAAGTGAAAGGCACAGGTCAGCAGGATCCCAGGCTTGGGGAGACTGCTGCAGTCAGCTAAACCCCATAGCATGGCATTGAGAGCACTACTTGGCAAGCTTTCCCACCGCTTGTCCAGCTAGGAGCACCCTACCCATTAGGGCTTTGGTTTGCAGGGTCATTAACAGTACACCAGTGACCAGTGACTGGTCTGCCCTTCAGAGTCTTGTCGACGGGCCATGATGTGCTGTGATCAGCACATCATGATCACAGCACAGCGAACCCGCCTGGCTCAGGAACTGGAAGACCAAGACTGCCACAGAGGGTTGGCACAATTCCAACCTCTGCTACCAAACACGTAACGTTTGGAGCCAGTTCAACTGTAAGGAGATCCCACTTACCACCACCCCAAGGAAGATAGACACTAGTTGGATAATTGACGTCAAAAAAAGGTGGGTTTGAGCTCGCACTAAGTGGACGGTGGGCAACACAGCAATTATTATTTTTTATTTGTCCTGTAGCTCAGTGGTTGGAGCACACGCCTTGCAAGCGAGAGACCCAAGTTTGATACCCGATAGGGCGAAACCTTGAGCAAGTTTCCTTACTCCACACGCCTGATAATACTCACTCACGATAAAAATTTTAAAAAATGTAGTCACTCAATCCACGTGGGACACTGCCTTGTGCAATTGGCTGCCACGTTTCGCCCACAAATGTACAAGGAATTAACTTCACGGTAAATTCTGTGAAGCGCTTTGTGACGTCTAGAAGATGTCGAAACCGCTATATCAAATGCAAGGATTATTATTACTAGTACTATTATTGCTATCACCATGATATTATTACTAATCAAAGGTAACATTGAAGAAAACACACCACAAGTGATTTGACTTTTGACTTTCCCACAGAGGAATTGAGATCCTAAAATACTCCACAGTAGCTTTAAGTCAGCTGTGTTAATCTGTGCTCAGAGCAATCATGATAAGGGAGTCAGTGACTATGGGCCTTAGTTATAAGAACAGTGAAAGGAAGAACCTTTCCACCTAGAGAGTTGCTGGGATATGATACAGCTGTAGGGTCCACGGTAGCTTTCAAGAGGGAAGTACTGTAATAATAATAATGCATTTGATATAGCGCTTTTCATGTCTTCTAGACGTCTCAAAGCGCTTCACAGAATATACTGTAAAGTGAATTGACTGTATATAAGTGGGCGAAACGCGGCAGCCAAATGCGCACAGCAGCGTCCCACAAACAGTCATGGATTAAAATAACCAATTTTAAAAATTGGGGACGGATTATTATTAGGCACGTGGAGTAAGGAAACTAGCCCAAGGTTTTGCCCTGCCTGGATTTGAACACAAGTCTGATGCTTGCAAGGCAAGTGCTCTAACCGCTGAGCTACAGTACTCCACACAGGTAGGAATATGAACGAGAGGGGCTGAAGGGGAATGGGGATAAGGTGGGGGGAGTGTGGCTGAACTGATCTCCTTGCCCTATGAGCCAGTGATAGCCCGAATGACATCTTTTTATGCTGACAATTTTTTGTACGCTCCACGATTGCACCCTTGAGGCCTGAGCTGCAATATTCCAAATATTGGCAATATTCCAAACATTTCTACCTATTAATGCACACCGACAGACACTCTGGTGGTGCATTGGACTCTCCCATTGAACACCAGACCAAATGGAAAGTCACTGGTTCAAACCTCAATCTGCGCTGAGTTTTGACTGCCCCCAGCTATGTAAAAAAAAGTGGCATATAAATACAAGTCGTTATTTCTCCTCCCCACTTGTCTTCTACACTCCCCCTACCTCGAAACCCTATCTCTTCTGGAAACCACCAAGGACCATATTTTCTCGAGCTCGACCCAAACTCAGACATTACAGACCCCACAAATATAATAATAATCTTTGCATTTGATATGGCGCTTAATCATGTCTTTTAGATGTCTCAACGCACTTCACAGAATGTGTTGTAAAGTCAATTGACTATATTTGTGGGAGAAACACGGCAGACAATTGCGCACAGCTGTAATAAGTACTGTATAGCTCCTTGTTACATCGTCGAGATGTCTCAAGAGCGGAGTGACTGTATATTTTGTGGGTGAAAGGCGACAACCTGTGTGCGCACAGCAATGTCCCACAAACAGCTGGGGTGCACAGCTGAAAAAGCAGCCAGATATAACAATAAATAATAATACAGTAATCATAATCGCATGGTTGTAATATGGTTATCACTCACTGACCCACAATTCACACCCATTGCAAGCCACTTATTCATACTCAACCTGGAATGAATCAGTGACATTCTCCCCCCACCTCCCCCCCAAAAAACACATATTGGCAGAGATTCAACTGTCAGCCTAGCTCCAGAGCGAGGTAGGCCCTGGAAACCACCGCACACTGTATTAACCGCACTCTTTGAAACAAATGAAAGGAATAAATAGGTTACACGGGCGATCTTGCTTTCAATTCATTTCAGTGAAGGCAGGATGCTTAGAATGATGCTCTCATTAGTGCAGCCCCGGCGGCAGCTTTGGGTGGGGGAAGAGAGAAGCAAAGTAAGGTAATGCGGGAGGGATGTAATTACAGAGAGAGAGGGAGAGAGAGACACTAGCAGCTCTGTGCTTCACTGGCCTGGACCAGGGCTGTACTGTACTGTATTTGTAAATGGAATAACCAGAGCAGCCAGGAATTATAATTAAGGCAGTCAATGCATTATTGCACAACCCACCAATGAAGGCTGCCTGCCAGTAATTCATAATTGATTGAATCCCATATTGAAAGTGCTGGGGCCTTTTGTTTTAATATATATATAGATATCTACATATACATATAAATAACACACACATAAAACAACACAGCGAGAGGACAGGGAGACACGTTTACAAACCGCAAGACCTGAAACAAAATTGGATTGAAGGCAATTAAAAAATAAACACAGGAATACCATTTATTAAACGTAAAATAAGACCTTAGATTCTGTTTAAGGTTTTTTGTATTGGGGGGGGGGGGGGGGGAGGGAAGGAGAGGAGAGATGGGGGGGGGGGGGGGGGAAGGAGAGGAGAGATGGGGGGGAGGGAGGGGGTGAAAACCGGCTACAATTGGCTACAGCTGATGCTGAAATTGACTAGGAAACATGTCCATTACCAAGGACCACTGGAAACATTGCTGGGTGAGCTGGGAACTCAAGTCATTTGGTTTAGATACTTGTGAAGCAATGGTAAAAATGGGGTTCCTGTATGTGTGTGTGTGTCAGACACCTAAATGTCTAAATCTAAATGCCCTGGTCCTTTGTTGGCATTACAATATTATTAATATTCTCTTATTATTAATATTATTATCATCATTATCTCTCCATGTCGCCCCTTGTTCCCATTATTATTATATTATTACTCTACACATGAGATTAATCTTGATTTCACACAATGAAAGGAGTAGGAGGGGAGGGGGACAGGGAGGGAAGGAAATAACCCTATTCACCTTGGTTTCAAATGAATTTGCCAAACAAGAGCATCTCTCTCTCTCTGCATCTCCATCTCTCTGTCTCTCTCTCCATCTCTCTCTCTCTCTCTCTCTCTGTCTGTGCTGCCTGTTTAAACACTGTTTAAACCTTGTTACCCACCTTATTGTGATCTCCCATCACTGCAGCCTCGCCTGACTGATGGATGGCAGCAAAGTCTTTCTTCTTCCACTGACTTTCACAACAAGAGTTGCTTCCCTTTGCATTCCCTTCTTCCTTCTCCTCTCTCTGTGTGTCTGTCTGTCTCTGTGTGTGTGTCTCTCTCTCTCTCCAGGTTCCTTATAAATACAGTACACACACAGTATTGTTTTTTTTAACAAAAAAAAACTAAAACCACAGACAAAGCGCAGGTCTGCTCAGACAGAGAGAGAGAGAGGGTGGTGGTGTTTGGGGGGGTTAGCAAATCGTGGCTTTAAAAACACTGCGCAAAATCAGTTCAATACACTAGAGACACAGACACACAAACCCATGGCTTCTGGGAGCTGTAGTTATTTGAGCAGCTGTGACAAGCTTAACAATTGCCCACAGCTGCCAACAGGGACCTCACATCTCCATTCTCCCTCTCCTGTCTTCCCTCCCTCCCTCCCTCCCTCACTCCCCCACTTCACCCCCACTTTCTTTCCTCTCCCTCTCTTGCTTTCCACTCACTTTCTCTCCATCTTCCCCCCACCCTTCCTTCCCTCTCTCCCCCCCACCCCGCTTTCTCTTCCTTCCCTTTTATCCTCTCCCGCCCCTCCTCCACTTCTTTCTCTACCCCCTCCATTCCCTCCCTCTGTCCCCCGCCCCCCAATTTTATTCACTTATCTCCTTTTTTTCCCCCCGTATCTCTTTTCTCCCCGTCTCTAGTTGCCCCCGGTCCTGGCTGCGGATCCTGATCAGACCCAAACACCAGAAGAATAAATAGCCAATGGCATATATTTTTAACTGATCTCCCTCCCTCCCATTTGCAGACACACACACATATAATGTAATTAATAATAATAATCCTTCCATTTGATATAGCGCTTTTCACATCTTATTGACGTCTCAAAGCGCTTCACAGAATATACTGCAAAGTGAATTGACTGTATATTTGTGGGCGAAACGCGGCAGCCAATTGCGCACAGCAGTGTCCCCACAAACAGTCGTGGATTGAAATGATCAATTTTATTATTGTGGTTTTTTTGGAGGGATTATTATTATCGTATGGAGTAAGGAAACTTGCCCAAGGTTTCACCCTGACCTGCCTGGATTCGAACACAGGTTTCACACTTGTAAGGTGGGTGCTCTAACCACTGAGTTACAGGAGCTCTGTTAGGTTAGATAATAATAATAATCCTTGCATTTGATATAGCGCCTTATCACATCTTCTAGACGTCTCAAAGCGCTTCACAGGATATACTGTAAAGTGAATTGACTGTATATTTGTGGATGAAATGCGGTAGCCAATTGTGCACAGCAGCGTCCCACAAACAGTCGTGGATTGAAATGACCAATTTTTATTATTGTTTTATTTGAGGGATTATTATTAGGTGTGTGGAGTAAGGAAATTTGCCTAAAGTTTTGCCCTGACCTGCCTGGATTCGAACACAGGTCTCACGGTCTCTATATCAAATGCAAGGATTATTATTATTATTCTTGTTAAGGCGAACGCTCTAACTGCTGAACTACAGAACTACACCCCAACACCGCCCGGACTACCATTAGATCACCTCACTGTTCAACCAATTACTGTTTGGGATGGGCGGAGAGTACCAATTTAATACCTTCATTGTTACCTCCCTCCCTTCCTCCCTCCTTCCCTCCCTCCCTGAGCTAAATGTTGAGGAGTAATAGTAATCACTATGTTAAGGATCCCATTGCACTTATTCTAAAAGAGAAGGTTTGTTTCTCCCGATGTCCTGGCCAACAATCCCTCAAATTAGCACAATTACTGTGTTTAAGATTGTGGCACATTCCTGTGTTTAAGATTGGCTGCTGTGGTCACCTACAAAACACAGTCACTGTACTTTACAGTAAATTCCTGTGAAGCACTTAGTGACATCCTAGCGACGGGAAAATATTTCCTTACTCCACAATCTTAATAATAATCCCTCCAGAAAAAAGTAAAATAAAATAATAATCTGGTCACTCAATCCACGACTGTTTATGCGAAGCTGCTGTGTGCAGTTGGCTGCTGATGCTGCCCACAAATATAGTCACTTCACTTTAAAGTATATTCTGTGAAGCACTTCAAGGTCTCTCAAACACATAAGACGCTAGTTCAAATGCAAGGATTATTATTATTACGATCAGAACGTGTGTTTGCTGTTCAGAAGATGTGAAAAGCTCTATATCAAGTGCAAGGATTTTATTTTTTAATCATTACTTGCCTTCAATAGACATCGGGTCAAGTATTAAAAGCAGGGAATATTCTATACAGCTCAGAACCTGGCTCCTCTCTGTACAATTTCCTTTCACAATTCGCCCTCCTGCTGCGTTAGCCAGGTCAGAACAACAAGAGCACCCGAGACATGTCTGACTGATAGGAACTTCATACCATCACTTGGCATGAGAAATCTGTGATAAACTCAACGAATAATGAAAGAATGGCTTCGATAATATCTGATTCACCAAACCCACTGCTGATAGTGTAAGCAACAGTGGGAGATCAAAGATTAAAACCTGAGATACACGCACCTTCATCTCAACAGTGCCCTTTTCAACTCTGAATGCCATTTGTTCATTCAATCCACAACTGTTTGTGGGACACTGACGTGCGTATTTGTCTGCTGCGTTTGGCCCACATACGTACTCAGTTTTGACACAGAAGATAATCAACGATAGGAACAGAGTTTCCAGATAGGGTGGCTGATGCCAGGACACTGTGACTTGTTTAAAAAGCTAATTGATGCTCTGATGGGGGAGATTAGGGTTGGTGTTTTGGTGTGTTGAGGTCAGATGGGCTGAAGGGTCTTCATCACCCAGCCACTCTTCTCTTCCTGTGATCCTGTATCTCCCTCTACCTCAAAACAATAATAACGACAATCCCTGCATTTGGTACAGCACGTTTCAAGTCAGGAGGAAGTGCTTCAAAGCGTTCCACAGGACATACTGCAACATGGAGTGACTGTGTATTTTGTTAATGAAAATGCGGCAGCCGATTTGTCCATAGAAAAGTTTCAGCCAAAGCCATGAAATGAAAGAGCATTTTATTTAGGAGATTATTGATCAGGACATCGGGAGAAACTCTCTTCTTTAATGTCTACCTGAACAGGCAGACAGGACTTTGGTTTAATGTCTCACATGAAGACAACTCCTACCATAGAATATTCTCCACCACACCCCAGCACTAGCCTGGAATGCCAGCCTAGACTTTGAGCTCAAAGTACACTTTCCAATTGGCGCAAGTCTCATATGTTGTGAATTTACATCAACAAATGTTCTTATAGCAAACAACACAATTGTTGCAAAGTTGTCTTCAGCAAACCAAATCATATATCAGGATGCATTTTGAGCCATTCAGCACAAGTAGAAAACAATATTCTACAATAATATAATAATCCTTGCATTTAATATAGTGCTTTTCACGTCTTCTAGACGTCTCAAAGCGCATCACAGAATACACTGTAAAGTGACTGATTGTATATTTGTGGGCTAAACGCGGCAGCCAATTGCACACAGCAGCGTCCCACAAACACTTGTGGATTGAAATAGCCAATTTATGATTGTTTTTGAGGGATTTTTAGGTGTGTGGAGTAAGGAAATTTGCCCAAGGTTTCGCTCTGACTTGCCTAGATTCGAACACAGGTCTCACGCTTGTAAGGCAAGTGCTCTAACCACCGAGCTACAGGACTCCACACCACTGTATGCACCAGCGAAGACATAACAAAAGTAAATCACTCAGTAAAATGCCATAGCAACCACCAGATATTGAAGTGAGTTAAACCGCTAGGCATTCTCACACAGGAACTTTGTGGCAGGATGTTACAGGCAATGCATTACAAACCATATGCATCTATACAGGGAGGGAGGGCTCATTTCCACATGTCCTCAAACAGGGGTGTAATGAGCTGATATAATTATGTGAATTCAAATTTAGTTTCTCAACAGAAATACACACACGTGAACAGGGGAATTGTTCTCTTTTTCCGAACGGGATTATCAAGCGGAACCACTGACCCTGGATGGATTTACTAAAGAAACTCTTCACGTTGGGACTTCTGCTGGGTGCAGGTGAGTCTTTTAAAGCGCGAGAAAGAATACTGAATAATAATAATAATCCTTGCATTTGATATAACGCTTTTCAGATGTCTCATATACTGTACTTTCATTGTAAACGCATGTCTAAACCACAGCCTATTCCCCTCGTTCAGATCTTCCCCCCACCCCACCCCTCCCACCTTTCTTCCTGTGCTGCCTCCCCCAATCCTTGTCTTCTTGGAGTCCTGTAGCTCAGCATTTAGAGCACTCGCCGCGCAAGTGAGAGACCCGGGTTCGATTCCGAGCAGCGCGAAATGTGGGCCAAGTTTCCTCTAACCTCTCTGTTTACCCAGCAGTGAGCAGGAACCTGGTTGTTAGTAAATTGGCGGATCTCTTTTCCAGGAGTAAAAATTTGTTTAAAAAAAATTGATCACTTCAATCCTCGACTGTTTATGGGACACTGACGTGTGCAATTGGCTGCCACATTTTGCCCACGAAAGATACAGTCAATTAAATTTGCAGTATATTTGGTGAAGCACTTTGAGACATCTCAATGATGTGATACATCAAATGCTATGGTTGTCTATTATTATTACAGTATTTCCTTCACTTCTCTGTGAATGTAAGTAAGTGTTTGGTCATATTCCTGAGTCGATGTTTAGCAGATATATTCTCTGACTTTGAGCAGCGCAAACGTTAATATCATTTTTTGTCCTCAAATGTTGATGATATCAACGTTTACTTAAAGAAACATCTCCACACCAGTTGGCATTACTTAATAACAGCATCTAACACACTCCACTTCAAGGCTGTTTGTGGGACTTTGCTGTGTGCATATTGGCTGCTGCGTTTGCCCACTTTCTTTAAAGAAAACTCTGTGAATCTCTTTGAGATAGTTCAATGCTGAATTAAAGCTACATGTCAAATATTAGTGAACTCTTGATCCACATGGTCGGGAAAAATTTCCGCTGGTCCCACTTCCATGACTGTTTGTGGGACACTGTTGTGCACAATTTGGCTGCTGCGTTTCGCCCACAAATATACAGTCAATTCTCCTACTCTTCTTCATCCTGCCCCTCTCGACATGAAAGGCGCTATTATTACTACAAATAAGTGGAAAACTTGCTTGCTGGTCGATTGGTGGATCGCTATCCGATAGCAATAATCCCTTCAAAAAAAAGATTATTTGGTCACTTCAATCCACGACTGTTTGTGAGGACACTGCTGTGCACAATTGGCTGCCCCGTTTTGCCTACAAAATATACAGTCAGTCCACTTTACAGTATATTCTGTGATGCGCTTTGAGACGTCTCAATGATGTGATAAGGCGCTATATCAAATGCAAGGATTATTAATATCATCATTTATTATATATTATTATTGTAAGTTTCAACTGAAAGGTTTAAAGAAATTAGAATTGGATTGAAACCTCATGGTGGGTGAGGGGAAGGGCTGGATGGAGGAGGGAAGCTTCATTCTATGGAAACCCTGCTATGCTTCAAAGTTTCCATTAACAAAGATGGGTTTGCAACAACTGGGTTTCAACTCACCAGCATTGCTCGAGGAGACCACAGAACCTTTTGAGTTACTGTTGCACATGTTTCCCATGGGCTAGCACAACATGCACTCAGCCTCATGGTCAAGGCTTCTGGTAGTTAACCCACTGCTGCCTGACCAGAAAAACCTACTTACCGCTGAGAAGGTATGATGAGGGTGGGTGGAGGGGTGGGGGAGTGCAAAGTTGTTTAGTCTCCAACCCATCGCTCTCAGCTCTCTCTGAAGCTTTTAATGTGGGCTGCACCCTGGCAGACTGTTTTTGTTTTTCTCGAGCCATGTTAAATCGCAAGGCAGCAAAGATAAATACTTAGAACATAAGGACATAAGAAGTAGGAGCAAGAGTAGGCCATTCAATCATGGCTGATATTCCATTCTAACTCCAGCTACCTGCCTTATCCCCATACCCCTTATTCCCTTTATGAATGAGAAATCTATCTATCTATCTCAGTCCTTGAACATGTTCAAGAACTGAGCATCAACAGCCCTTTGGGGTAAGGAATTCCATACGTTCACTATCCTCTGAGTGAAGAAGTTTTTTCTCAACTCAGTGCGATAATAATTATAATCCTTGCCTTTGCTATAGCACTTTTCACATCTTCGAGACGTCTCAAAGCGTTTCACAGCATATATTTTAAAGTGAATTGACTGTATATTTGTGGGTGAGACGTGGCAGACAATTGCACACAACAGTATCCCACAAACACTTAGTGGATTGAAGCGACCAATGCATTATTGTTTTTTTTTCTTGAGGGGATTATTATCAGGCGTGCGGAGTAAAGAAACTTGCCCAAGGTTTCACCCTGTCAAGAATCGAACCCAGGTCTCTCGCTACTGAGCTACAGCACTCCACAAAATAAGACAATATCACAGCAACAAGCACCCTGGAACTCTACCCTGCATGAGTGTCTCCAGATAATAACAATGATAATCACCAATAACAATCTTTGCATTTGACGTCTTCAAGATATCTCAATGTGTGTATATTTTGGGAGAAGCACACAGCCAATTACGTACAGCAGTGTCCCACAGGGCAAGTTGTTGGTGGTGTTGCTGCTGTTGTACAGGGTGACAAGAGTTGTGATAACTAGTTTATTATCTAAAAAAAATCATAATTTCTTCAAGGCTTATTAGACATTGTCATGGTATCACTGTATTTTAATCACCGTATATATAATGCTGGTTACTGTTCCTTTAATAGCTCAGTTTTCTAAATAATAAGTCTCGCATTTGATATAATGCACCTTCACATGTCAAGCGTACGTCTCAAATTGCTTTCAGAACTCTGTCATGGTCTCTCTGAAACTCCAGTCTTCTCATCTCAAGACCTAGTTCTCTGCACGCATTTTCAGTCAACTTCCATCCCCCTCCCCAACCACCATTTCAGCTCCCACTCAACCCCCACCCGAGCCAGCAGTCTAAAGCACTTTGAGGCATCGCATCCTCCCAACATGAAAGGCACTGCGTGAATGTAAACTGCGTTGCACTGTATTATATGTGACCTTTAAAGAGATGGTGGCATGGGGATGTTTTGTTGGCCTCCAATGCAATAATCAATCGGGAGAAATTATTTCCACTGATCAGTGAGACAGTGTTCAGAGAGGGTGGGAGGGAGGTAGGGAGGGAGGTGGGGGGAGAAACAACAACATGGGACTGAAAGGATTGTTCTTTCAAAGAGCCAACACAGACATGATGGGCCAAACTGTAAAGTTCTATAGGAAGCAAGTTTATATTTTAAAGTGATTATTCTTTACTGTAGGAAAACGTTTCTCTCTCCGGGTGTCCTGGGCGTCAATCCCCCAGATACATTTGGTCGCTTATTTCGTGGCTGTTTGTGGGATGTTGTTGTGAGCAAATTGGCTGCTGCATTCATCCTCAAAACACACAGCAACTGTACTTTACAGTGAATCCTGTGAAGGGCTTTGGTACATGCTTATCCCAATGTGATAGGCACTATACCAAATAGAAACATTATTATTATTCTAATTATAATTCTATAATCAGGCATTGCAACAACGACAGCAAAAACAACAGAATTACATTTGCATAGCACCTTTTACTTTGGGAGGACATCCTAAGATATTAGACAATCAGTTTTGCTGGCGGGGGGAGATCAGGGAAGATGGGTGGGGGGCGAATTCACGGTCAAAGAGGAGGGTCTTTAGATGGGTCTTGAAGGAGGCAAGGGAGGTAATGAGGTGGAGGGCCTGCAGGATGGAGATCCAGATGGTGGGGGCAATCAGGGAGTTGTGTAGTCAAGCCTGGATGTTATGAATGCATGTATGAGTGACTTTCGGTGTGAAACAGTGGCAGAGCCGGGCGATATTACGGAGGTGGGTGAAGGACAAGACATGGCATAGATGCAGGGCAGAAAGGATAGTTGAGGGTCAAACAAGATGCTACGGTTGTGGTTTTCTGCGTTTTCTTTTACTGCATAATGTGTGAATTGCATCACTTATGGTTAACAGCTGGGCAAGTTACAGGAAATAGGTGATGCAGACAACTCACTGTTGGTCTGTAGTTCAGCAGTTAGAGCACTAACCTCACAAGCAAGGGAGAGACCTAGGTTCGATTCCCAGCAGGCCAAAATGTTTCTTTACTCCACACGCCTCTGTTTACCTAGCAGTAACTAAGAACCCGGTTGTTAGTCGATGTGTAAATTGCTTTTCCGGGGCTAATAACTCTTTCCAAAAAATAATCAATTGGTCACTTCAATCCACAACTGTTTATGGGACACTAGCTACGTGCAATTGGGTGCCGTGTTTCGCTCCAAAAATATACAGTCACCACACTTTACAGAATACTCTGCAGAAGCCTTAAGATCTCTTGAAGACATGATAAGGCGGTATTTCAAATGCAAGGATTATTATTATTGGAACTTGTGTTTTCCGTTCATTTAAGTAATAATAATGATTCATGATATGACGACTTTCGCATTGGGAGGACATCCCAAAGTGCTTCACAGGATGATTGTAAACTGTAGTGATTGTATATTTGTAGACAAATGCAGCACCATAATTGCAGTGGAGCTCCTGTCCCTCAGTGATTAGAGCACTCGCCTTACCTGTGAGACCCGTGTTCGAATCCAGGCAGATCAGGGTGAAACCTTTGCCAAGTTTCCTTACTCCACACCTAATAATAATCCGTCAAAAAAAATACAATAATAAAAATTGGTCATTTCAATCCATGACTGTTTGTGGGACACTGCTGTGCGCAATTGGCTTCTGCGTTTCACCCACAAATATACAATTCACTTTACAGTATATTTTGTGAATCGCTTTGAGACGTCGATAAGGTGTGAAAAGCGCTATATCAAATGCAAGGATTATTATTATTATAATTGCACACAGCAATATCCCACAAAACAACCATGAAGTGAGCAACCAATTTTATTTGGAGGGATTGTTGGCCAGGACACTGGGAGAAAGAAACAGCTTTCTCTTGTTGAATTGCACATTGAGATCTTTCATGTCCACCTGAATAGGCAGATGGGCCCTCGCTTTAAATAATAATAATAATAATAACAACAATAATATGTGCGTTTGATATAGCGTCTTATCACGTCTTCTAGACATCTCAAAGCGCTTCACACAATATACTGTAAAGTGAATTAACTGTATATTGCGAAGGACACCACCTCTGACAATGACACACCCATCACCCCAGCGCTGCATTGCAGTGTCAATTTAGGCTATGTGAGTTCTAGTCCTGATGTAGGGATTGAACCCACAACCTTCTGACTCAGAGGCGAGAGCGTTACCAATGAGCCAGGCTGACATTTAAAGTCACAGCAGACTCAGGCCACTCTTTATTGGATTAGTATGTTACAACATGTACAACAACAAGTTACTGCCCCCTTCACACAGGATAGCATCTCAGAGCGCTTCTCTGTGTGATCTCTATGGACAAGATAGAATCTGCTGAGGCGGAGGCTGAGGGGGAGATCTCAGGGTGATTGTTGACCTGTTGCTTAACCAGAACAAATTGGTGTGAGGCAGCAATGAACAAGGCAAACAGGATGCTGGGCTATCTTGCTCAAGCAATTGACTTCAGATCACCAGAAAAGATACTTCAGCTACGTGATGCTTTGGTCAGGCCACGTACTGCAGACAGTTTGGGTCTCTGCAACAAAAGAGGGTTAGAGGCAATGCAGAACACAGTAATGAAGATAATAGTCATAAATTATTAATAATAATAATAATATTTGCATTTGACGTGGCACGTTTTGGGTCAGGAGAACACCTCAAAGCGGTATAAGGCAGTCAGTTAAGTGGAGTGACTGTTTTGCGGGCAAACACAGCAGCCAATTTCCACACAACAACAACTTGCATTTATGTAGCGCCCTTCACATGGGGTAGCGTCCTGTGCGTTGAAATGTCCCACCAACGTGAATTCAATGACTGATGTGACTTCATGGATGCTGGATCCAATGCGAGGATTATTATTAATACAACAATATGTCCTGGCAAATTAATGAATTACGTATTTGCGATGGAAATCATTTCTTTTACAGGACAATCGAATAATTCGATGTCTTCAGTTTCCACACTTCTGCTTTCTTCGCAGTGAGCAGTGACCAGTTCCTCAGAGTCATGCAGGCACCTGAGCGGTTAAGGCAGAAACCGGGAGACTCGGTAACAATGAACTGTGAGTTCAACAGTTCAAGCGAGGACTTGCGAATAGAATGGACCAAACACCAGGCAGAAAACGTGATGGTGCTGTCTGCCCGGAACAACACAAGCACAGCATCCCAAAGTTACCAAAACAGAACGCAGCATCACTTCAATTCCACTCTTTCCTCCCTCACTATCTCTGCTGTGAATCCTAATGATAGCGGGCTGTACATCTGTGAGGTGTTGATTGAGATACCTTTACTGCACAGAGTCTTTGGCAACGGGACACATCTGCAAGTGGACGGTAAGTGTTGTTCAGCCAAATTATTAGCCCCAAATAGCAGCCAGTCCTAACATGCGAGAAAGACCATTTTGTCTTCGAAATTTATATAAAATTATCAGAAACATTAATTATCTTAAGTTCCACTGAAACCCATTCATCCAATTTATTCAATCGCATTGAGAAGTCCTTCTGACTTGAAAGGTGCTGGACAAGTGTAAATTTGGACCAAATGCCATCTATCCCAAGTCTAGGTGTCGGCCTGGTTCAGTTGGTAGCAGTCTGTCCTGTGAGTCAGGAGGCTGCTGGTCCAAACACCATCTCGAGCCTTTGAACTCACAATCTAGGCTAACATTCTCACTCAGGGTGCTGCATTGTCGGAGGTGCCATCCTTCAGATGAGACATTAAACCGAGGTCCAGACTGCCTGTTCAGGTGGACGACAAAGATTCCTGTTTGAAAAGAAAAGGGAGTTTCTTTCTCCTGGTGTTTCCTGGTCAACAATCCCCTAAAATAAAAAAAATTGGTTCATTTGTTTTATGGCTGTCTGTGGGACATTACTGCGTTTCAATTGTGCAGACACTTTGCTTGCAACTAATAATAATAATAATAATAATAATAATAATCCTTGCATTTTAAATATCACTTTTTATGTCTTCTAAACGTCTGAAAGCACTTTGCAGGATAATACAGTAAAGTGAATCGATTGTATATTTGCGGATGGAACAATTGCCCACAGCAGTATCCCCCAAACAGCTGTAGACTGAAATGATCAATTTATTATTGTTTGTTCAATGGATTATTATTAGGCATGTGGAGTAAGTAAACTTGACCAAGGATTCGTCCGGCCTGGAATCAAACCCAGGTCTCTCGCTGATCCACAGGGCTCCACAAGTACAAATACACAGTCACTCCATTTCACATTAAAGCCTTTGAGACATCCTTCTGACTTGATAAGGCACTATACCAAATGGAAGTATTATTATACAGTAATCCAAAATACGCACCCAGCAATGCAGTATCTGTCCAGTATTCCTATATTCCTGTCAGTCTCATCAATGAGCTCAAAGCCTCAGTATGGGATTTAAACTCAAAACCTTTTGACCCAGAGACGAGACAGCAGCTGTCTGAGCAAGCCCTCCCTGCGTATATTTGTGGTGTAATTTCACTCTTGTGTCCCACTTTGCGTAAGTTTGCAGATACAAAAGCAGGAAATGCACCAGAACAGTATCAAGTTTGAACCTTTAATAGAATCCAATTGACCCAAATAGGCCTGGAAAAGGAGCAAATAATCAGAAGAATCCTTGCATTTTCGGAGGGTGGGTGGGGATTAAGAGCCTTAATAATAATAATAATCCTTGCATTTGATATAGTGCTTTTCACATCTTATCGACGTCTCAAAGCGCTTCACAGAATATACTGTAAAGTGAATTGACTATATTTGTGGGTGAATCGCGGCAGCCAATTGCGCACAGCAGCATCCCCACAAACAGTTGTGGATTGAAATGACCAATTTTATTATTGTGTTTTTTTTTGGACGGATTAATACCTTGTGGAGTAAGGAAACTTGCCCAAGGTTTCGCACTGACCTGCCTGGATTCAACACACAGGTCTCCCCAGCTCGGTCTCCAAGCTGGAGAGACATCTCCAGCTTGGAGACATCTCAAAGTCGTCAAGACATCTCAAAGTGCTCCAAATAGTATTGCTATCAAGTGATGTGACTTTGTGTAATCCCTCCCAAAAAAAAACACAATACGTAATTGATCATTTTCAATCCACGACTGTTTGTGGGACGCTGCTGTGCGTAATTGGCTGCCGCGTTTCGCCCACAAATATACAGTCAATTCACTTTACAGTATATTCTGTGAGGCGCTGCGAGACGTCTAGAAGATGTGAAAAGCGCTATATCAAAAGCAAGGATTATTATTATTATCATTTTGTGGGTGTACTCGGCAACCAATTTTGAACACAGCAATGTCGCACAAATCCCCATGAGGTGAGTAACTCATTTTTATCTGGGGGATTGTTGGCCAGGGCACTGGGAGAGAGAAACTCCCTCCTCTTTACGAATAGCAATGTGGGATCTTTAACCTCCACCTGAACCAGGCAGAGCGGACCTCGGTTTAACGTCTTATCGGAGCGATGATAAGGTACCAAGAAGATGAGAGGAAGTGGTTGAGAGATCAATATTTTACAGAGAAGCAGGTAATGAGATACCTGCAGAGAGCAAGGTTCTGCAGAGAGGTGTCAATGCCGTACTCAGGTACAATCCTGCCCTCAGAGAGCTGTCCGTGGAAACTAAAACCCAAAGAGCGATATACACGATGAGCGAGATAAGAGTACGGGACTAACACTAAGCAGGAGCATTCAACAAGAAAATAAAAAGTTTCCGTTGTGACCATCGAGAACTATGCAACCTTCACCCGGACTGAGGGGAGGGAGGTGGGGGGGGATCGGGGGTGGGGGGGGTGTCAGAGGGCGATGGAGGAGAGTAACTGAAAGCGCGGTCGAAAAGGAAGGCTCCTCTCTGCAATTCAGGGAGAGAAGGAGAGAGAGAGAGGAACTCAACTAACTGAGACTATACGGCAGATCAATGAGGCAAGGAGATGGTTCACTACAAAATAACAGCTCCCACTGCATCAAACAGCTACAAACATGCCAGATGCCTCCTTAAGCTGAGGGACTAACTTGCTTTCTGCTGCTTCCTCACATCGGGAAACGTTTGTTTATTATTTCAGCGGTCTCACAACAAAACAGCACCTCGTCATACACTAGCAAAACAGGTATGCAACCTCTAAATTACAATATTTGCTGTCACATGTTACATTTCTTCTTCCATTCTTGCACTGTTACAATCAAGCAGCTATTTCTGATCTACCTTGCGCTCCTCGTCCTATAATAATCATAATGATAATAATCCTCGCATTTGATATAGTGCTTCTCACATCTTATCGACGTCTCAAAGCGCTTCATAGAATATACTGTAAAGTGAATTCACTGTATGTTTGTGAGCGAAACAACACTATTTTTGCACTGTAAAAACACTTCACGGAAAACTACAGCAACCTGTCATGACTGCCTAGGGACGTCCTCCCGATATGAAAGGCGCTCTATAAATGTAATTTTGTTGTTATATTGTTGGCAAACATGGCAGCCAATTCCCAGAAACGACTAGGAAGTGAGTGATTGATTTTTCTGCAGGATTGTTGACCGAGGCAGAGATTTGGGTAGTTATTGAGTTATTGAGCAGTTGGCCACAGGCTTGGTTTAATGTCTCATCCGAAGGTCTCTGACTAGGATTGTGGCCTAAACTGCTGAGCTCAACATTTTTAACTGGGATGTAAACGTAGAAATAAATGAAAATAGGGCAGGAAGGAGGCCATTCAGCCCTTTAAGCCTGCTCCACCAATTTATTAGATCTTGGCAGATCTTTTAATCCCAACGTCTGTGCCCTTTCGCCATTATACCTCGACTATTCAAGCTTCGGTCTGTCTCTCTTTTCAACCTTTACGTTGATTCCACCTGAACAGCCTTCTGGGGCAGAACATTCCTCATGTCGCTGTGTGTAAGAAATGCTTCCTGACTCTAGTCTCTAACTAGTCCTGGTGTTGATGTTAAGGCTGTGAACATTCTGACCCAGAGGCAAGAGCGATATCAACTGAGCCAGGCTGACACCTTGGCTCAACATAGACCCAGAGGAGATTCTCCTAAAGCAACTGTGTGTATGTACAGTATATATGTATGTACAGTGTGTATGTGTGCTCCATATCCCACTGGTGCCCGTTCCAACCCCTCAGTGTGAAATTCACCCACCATGACAGAACTTCTGGCCACCTTTCTCCTCCCACTCTGTTTTCACCCCCTTCAGCTCCCTGGAGGAGGGGGTGGAGGAATTCACTGGGGAATTAAGCGCTCGAGCTCTTTGAGATGTCCTCCCGATATGGAAGGTGCTGTGTAAATGTAGACAAACTGTATTGTAGGTGCAACCATCTTGGCAACACGGTTCTTGTTGAGAAGATGTGTGTTCTGATAAAGTTGACTTTAGGTGCTAACACACTGATCTGCTGTTTCCGTCTAGAATACTCCAACAACACGACAGCTGACCCTTCAAATAACGAGAGCACAGGTCCCAGTGAGCGAACCCCTCAGGATGGTATGTCTCCACTGAATCAAGATTGCTGCTTTTAAGACTCTAAAGGGACTAGATAATGTCGAATCTGACAAGCTGTTTCATCTTGTCCAGAAAAGTGCTGGCTCTTCCAAATGCAAATTAATTTGATGTCTTTCTAGAAAATGATATTTGGGGATACAATGGATGTGTAATTGGAGGCCATGACACACAGTGAATTCTTGGAAGAACCAGAAAACTTTAGATCTAAGGTTGTTGAAACTTTCTACTGTGTTGTAGACTAATCTCTACAGAATTAATTTCTTTTTGCAAGGATTATTATTATTATTATTTCAACACCCCCATGACTGTTGCAAGCGACTACCAGGAATGTTAGAAGTCGAATTAGATGGACTTTTGGCTTTTTTTCATCCAGCGCCTTATCAGGTCAATGAGATGTCTCAAAGCATTTCACGGAAGGTACCATAAAGTGATTTTTTTGGCGAATGGAGCAGCCAATTGCACACAGCAATGTCCCCTCAAACTGTCGTGGATTGAGTGACCAAATCATTACTTTTTTCTTTTAAAAAGGGATTATTACCCCCGGAATAAATGATCCGCCAATCTGCTAACAACCGGGTTCCTAAAATGGAACTGGCCTCGGGGTGAAAGTAATTCATTGCTATTTTAAGAACAATAAAATCTTTCTCGCTGCTGTGTTCTGTCAGTTCGTTCACTGGAACTTAATGTCCTTTTTGCTTTACACCAGCCCTGGGATGAATGGACCAGAGCACGAGCCACTGAGGCAGGCAGACAAAGTAACCATATACTTTATTATCGGTGCTATCAATGGCAAGGCAGCCTCTCACAGTGGTATCCCACAGACATTCGTGGGTTGAGGGATCACATAAACCCTCTTCCTGGAACTCCACTCTGGGGTCCCTCCGACTGCCTCGCTCCCTCCCTCCCCTCTTTCCCTCCTTCCCATCTGTCAAGGCAGGTCTCAAAATGCACCTTTTCAATTGCGCTCTTGTTTATTTTATCCTTCCCCATCTCTCTGGGCTCCCAACCCTCCCCCCACCCCCCACCCCCCAGGCTCGGGTGACCATCCCACTCAGTAGTATTGAGACATCCTGCTGACCTGAGAAGCGCTGGGGAAGTGTAAGCTCTGTATTGATCGCCTAACTTTCTTCTTTTCATAGAGACAATAAAATGGATCCTGATCGTCTGTGGCTCCATTGTTGCAATGCTCTTGTTGGTCACAGCCTTCTTTCTGGGGAAAACGTTTATGGCGTATAAAAACAGTAAGGATTTTCTTTGCTCCTCCGCTCACCGAGCTCGGACTCGCTCTGCGGCACCCAACCCACACCCCCGCCCCTCCCCCCCCATCCTCTCCTCACCACTATCAGTGACTGTGACTTCAGTTCCCATTTCCCAAACCTCTGTGACCTCCCTGACTCTATCCCTCTTCCCTTTTCTATCTTTAAATCCCACCTTAAAATGTAGCTTTTTTTTGCCCACAAAAAATATACTGTACAGTCAGTTCACTTTACAATATATTCTGCAAAATACTTTGAGATGTCTCAAAGACTCTATATCAAATGCAATGAGTATTATTATTATCTTCTTCTATCGACTCCAACTCCACAACCATGAAGCATTCCAGGACTTTACCCTCCGTGAATGGCGCTGTGTAAATGCAGGTTGTTGTTATTTAGTATTATTGTCTGCTGTTCAAGGTGACCTTACAGCTCAGTGAAGGTCTTTAGTGATTTACCCCAGTCTAAGTTGAACCATTTGATCTCTGGCAGGGAAGCAGTTGGAAGCCCTTGACAAATGGTTGCAGATAATCCAGAACTCTGCGGTCCATGTCCTCTGCCGCTCCCAAGCTTCGTGACCCCCTCGCCCATCTCCATTAACTCCCCATCATCTAGGCCAGTGGTTCCCAACCTTTTTTTGTTGCGACCCAAATTAACCACCAGCAGATCCTCGTGTAGCCTCCAACTGGTCCACGCACCACTAGGGGGTGATATCGTGACTGAAGCTCAGCTCAGCCAAAACGTTATTTCCATCTGTTTTGTGGACTCAGCGCAACTCGTAAGTTCCCTCTTTTTACAAATTGGTCGGCGGTGTCACCTTTTTGTTTTTTAAGTGTTAAAAGTTTTTTCTAGCTTTAAAAAAGCATTTTCAACATCAACAAAAGGAAAAAGATAAATTCTGATGAACCTTCGCGACGCTACTGAGGATCCCCGCGACCCAAATTTGGGTCGGGATCCAATTCAAGATCCTAGTCCTCACATTCAAAGGCCTCCATGGCCTCACCCCACCCTTACCAACCTGCCCGCTCCCTCTACTCAGCGGGCTCTGGCCTGCTCCATGTCCCCCGAACCATCCGTCCCACCACTGGCGGGTGAGCCTTTAGCCACTCTGGAACTCCATCCCACAGTCCCTCCGCCTCGCCCCCTACCTGGACAACAACAACAACAACAACAAAACTTCATTTATATAGCGCCTTTCACGTCGAGAGGACATCCCAAGGCGCTGTACAGTCAGGTAGGACAAGAGCAGGGTGGGAAGGATCAGGGCAGGATGAAGAATAGTAGGAAAAGTAACTGTATATTAGTGGGCGAAACGCGGCAGCCAAATTGCGCACAGCAGTGTCCCACAATCAGTCACGGAAGTGGGACTAGGGGCAAAAGGGGGTAAAGAAGCAAAAGGGGAGGGGTCGAGGCAGGGGGAAGAAAAGCAGGAAAGTCGACTGTATACTTGTGAGCGAAACGCGGCAGCCAAATTGCGCACAGCAGTGTCCCCACAAACAATCGCGAAAATGGGGCCAGGAGAGAAAGGGGGAAAAGAGGGTAAGGGGGGAGAGGGAGGGAAAGGTGGGATGGGTTAGGGTTAGGGAGGAAGAGGGACACCTTCAAGTCCCGCCTCAAGACTCTCCTCTTCAACTGACCCATCAGTCGTCCCAAATCCCATCCCCCTTTCCCTTCACCCTCCCCAGCTCGGATCTGAAACAATACTGTCCAGCGCCTTGGAATGTGAAAGGTGCTACACAAGTGTAATGTTGTGTTGTTGTCAGGAACAATGATAATCATAATCACAATTATAATACTTACATTTAGTGTAGTGCCTTTCGTGTCAGGAGGATATGTCAAAGTGCTTCATGAGATACACTGTAAAACGGAGAGACTGTATGGTTTGAGAGCATTTGAATTAACAATCGGTCTGCTCTCATCTGTTCACAGGGGACCCTGTGTACGCTAACATAAAGTTCAAAAGTGCTCCGAAAAACTACAGACCGACAGACAAGAGGAAATGTGATCTATATGGTCCAGTAGAAGGCTCTAGAGAGGACAGAAGGAAGCCAATAAACTACACTGCCCATTGAGCCTCAGTGAGTGGGAGCTCAGCCACTGGAACTGTCTGCCAGGCTCCACTCCCCAACAAGACACTCAAACCACTGAAAGACAGTTGGTCCTTTCGTCGGATGTGCTCAAGGCTCATCGACCAACAGCTAAGAAGAGACGGAAGCAGACTGCAAATGGAAAATTGGAAGAGAAATGGGAAGAAAACAGAAACAAATTAAATGTACACACATCCCAGAGACTGGACAGTCACGGATGTGCATCCGAGCCGGGGTTTGGGATCAGAAGAAGTTGGGGGGTGGGGGGGGGGCTATGACGGTAGGGGTAAGATGGTGACCAAAGAATAGATCGAACAGGAAGGTCTTGAGACAGGCCCGGAAAGGGGTTACGGGGGCGCGAGGCCAAGGGACTGTGGGATCGAGTTCCAAAGTGTAGGGAACAGTATAATATATTGGAATAAGGACCACAAGTAAACCCTTGGCTTGTTAGAATTATACAGAACAGGTTATACTCGGTCTGGTATGATGAGGCTGAGCTAATGCATTCAGGGTGATGCTATATCACGGAGTGATGTCCATCAATATATAACCTTAAGAGTTTGATAATTCATATTAAGAGTTTGATCATTCAAAAATTCTCAAAACGCTTCACAGGATTGACTGTAAAGAACAGCGACTGAATGTATATTTTGTAGGCTAATGTGAACCAACGGTATTGTGCACTGTTAGTAAATTTACTTCTGTACAGACTTTCACATCATAATAATAATGCTTGCATCTGATACAGCGCCTTGTTGCTTCTTCGAGACGTCTCAAAGCGCTTCACAGAATGTACTGTGAAATTGATTTACTGTATAGCTTGTGGGAAGAATTTGGCAGCCAATTGCTCTCAGTGGTGTCCCAATAACAGCCACGGATTGAGTGACCAATTATTATTTCTAAAAACAATTTATTTTAACGGGATTATTACTCCACACCCCGGTAAAGTGATCTGTAATTGACTAACCAAAGGGTTTCTACTTACTGCTAGGTAAACAGAGGTGTTTGGAGTAAGGAAACTTTCCCCATGTTCTGCCCTGGCCGGGAATCAAACCCGGGTCCTCCCGCTTACGAGGCAAGTACTCTAACCACTGAGCTACAGGACACCACATACTCCTTCCCTCCCATACTCTACAGGACTCCAGTCTTCCTCAGTTTGGGAGTGTTTGATGCATATAGAGGGAGATTTATTCTGTTTCTAACCTGTGCTATCACTGACCTGGAAGTGTGGACAGATAGTGTAGACCAGCTGTTCTCAACCTTTTTCAGTAATGTACTCCTTGTTAATTTTCAACATTATCGTGTACCCCCCCCCTCCACCCAACCACATACACACACACAACAACCACCCCGCTTGCATTTTATGACCAAGCTTTTCTTGCATAACAAAATAACTATGACATACAAAACAAGGGGAATAACAATTAAATATACAATTTGGAAGGCCATAAAACACTAAAGAGAGCTAACTAAATCAACCTACTGCCACCTATACCCCCTGGAAGTCATTTTGTGCCCCCTGGGGTAGATGTACCCCTGGTTGAGAACCACTGGTGTACAGGGTTTACCCTGTTTCTATCCCATGATGTCAACTGACCTCGGAGTGTGAGCAGTTGTGTTTGATGCTGACGCTGCAATGGGTTGGTAAAGTTTAGTAACCCAACAACAACATCCTCACCTCCAATAGGACAAAATTCAACAGCGCAGCACAGTAAATCAGTCGAACACAAGAGCCAGGCTGGAGTGAGATTTTGATGAGCTTTTAGTCAGTAATTACTCTCTTACAGAACGGTTTTACACAGTCTGTACATCGCAAAATTCCTAAAGTCAAATAAATACAGACGCATCTGAAGGCACTGTACAGATATCAGACACAGCAAGAGCATATACAAATGGATTTAATATTATACAATCAGGTCAACAAAGTTTTATTATTAAACATAATCCAAATCAGCAACACTGAGGCCACGCAACCATAGCCCCTCACTTACCTTGCCTAGTTACCTCCTCTTGTTGTCCTGAAGTCGCTGAGACATTACTGTGCAGATTCAAGGGTATCCTGACATTCAAACCTCGCTCTCCCACTGATATATCGTGTGTAAGTACCCAGGGAGTGGAGTCAAGCTATTCAGCGATGATGGGGAGAGAGGTGGTGAGCTGGAGGATCACCACAAGTTAAAGCCAATCCTATCCTCATCCTGTGTCTGCACATTCCAATCAGTTCAACAAGCATCAGCAGCAGGGATTCTGGCTAATGTTTTTCTCTCTACAGCCAAGGGATAAATGGGAGGGGTTTGAAAGGGTGCTGTGATCACTTGTTTGAAGCCTCAACACTACCCCTTTCCACGGCTGAGATCAACTTAATCAATGGAGGCAGGAGATCAAAATCTTCCTTAGACACACTGAACTGGGACATCCTTAGGGGACATGAGTAGGGCAGACAACCAGGAAGTATTTCTTTACACAGACGTGAAGGGGGCTTGGGGCCAGGACACAGGATTCATTTAAGAAACAGTATGATTCATGTGATGGGGACATTGTACATCTGGTGGTCTGCAGGAAGAGATGTAATGGACCAAAGGTTTTCATCCAAACCTCTATTGTGAACTAAACATGGGGCAAAATATATTTTTCTTTTATAGGTCTCTTGTCACTGTGCTTTATGAACTACACAAATGCCCACACTAGGTAGACGGGTGTGTCACTCAACAGCTTGGGCTGAATTGGGCCCAGATCGATATATAGGATGTCTCCCAGTGTCTGTTGGCTGTGAGGGGTCCTATGTGAGAGGGGTCTGAGCCCGGGTCCCAGTGGGTGTGGGGCTCACAGCACGAACCTGCCCTGAATTCAGCCCCGAACTGTCCATCTCACTCCGAGAGACCACAGGACGGCAGATACGGGGGAAACAGAGCTTGTCTTCTGAGGTTGGGGCTGAACTACATGAAGGAGTAACACGGAGAGAGCTTCACTCTATCTCTAACTTGTGCTCTGTCTAACCTGGGTGTGTGGGCGGACAGTGTCGAGGGAACTTTAGTCTGTTTCTAGCCATGGAAAGTCTGATTTGAAAGGGTGCTGGGAGCAAATTTCTATTTTCAAACCGATGAATAACACCTTTAATAATCACAAAAAAAAGAATCTGATCGAATTGTGTTTCAGGGAACCTTAACTACCATTCTGTCATCCCAGCCTGTATTATGGTGGGTGGTGTTGGGTTGGTGGGAGTAGATGCTGAGCTGCCCCTTACTGGTGATTAAAGAAACAACCCAGCCTGGATTCCTGCACTGTGAGAGGGCGAGGGGTTGTATTTCTGGGAAACAACAGCAACAACATGTATTTATATAGCACCCCTCGCTCGAGGCAGCGTCCCAGAGCGCTGGAAAGATACCGTTTAACAGATTGGGGGCCTTAGTCTGTTTCCTCATCTTCAGTCTGAAAGTGGGGATACTGTGGTAGACAGGCTTGCTCGGCTTCAGCGCTTTGGGACGTCCTCCCGACGAGAAAGGCGCTGTCCGCAGGTCACTTGTAGTTACTGTATTAACATTCGGTCTGTAACGGCAGCCACACACGGTTACCGGACCGACACTGAAGTAGCGGTTTCTCACCAGAAGGGGGCGGCCAAACTCCACACACTGGTAGACGCCAACTGGAAACGAGTGGAACTGAAATCGAATGGAGTTTCACTGGAACCATCCGTCCAGCAGGAGTTTAACCACACAGCCAATAATAATAACAATCCCTGCATTTAGACATCTCTTCTAGACGTCTCAAGGTGCTTCACAGAATACACTGTAAAGTGAACTGTAGTTGTCAGCGAAACGTGGAAAGAGAAAGATTGGGTGATATCTGTGTCCCACAAACAGTCGTGGATTGAAATAACCATCCATTATTGCTTTGTTTTCAAGGGACTATTATCAGGTGTGTGGAGTAAGGAAACTTGCCAAGGTTTTGCCCCCGCACGGAATCGAACCTGGGTCTTGAACGACTGAGCTGCAGGGCTCTACATCTCTTGCAGCTGTTTTAATCAAAACCCTCTGCGTATTTTTGAAATACAAAACGTGGCGCACTTTGGATCAATCGATTAAATAATAAGATTCCTTGGATTTTGGTTATGTTGCCTTTCGCGTCGAGAGGACATCCCAAAGCACTTCATAGGATTTACTGCCAAGGGCAGGGGCTGTTTTGTTAAACAGAATGAGGTCAACCTCCAGGCCCTGACCTCTGCCCTAGCAGAAGCAGAGACATCAGACCCAATCTCATCTGTCTCAAAGGGCAGAAGATTCTCTTATTACTGGGAAGTGAGTCAGCAGCAAAGGGACGTAAAGGAGTTCAGCAGGATTGGGTCGAGTAGTATTTTTAGTCACTGACTTTTCCTGTGCTTGAATCCAGCTGAGACCAATGGGCTGAAAGTCTCCTCGTGTCTGTTCGCTGTTCGAGAGGAGTTTGTGCCAAGTTCCTAGTGGATTTAAAGCCCTCCACAACCTCGCCCCACCCTACATCCGTGACCTCCTCCCCTCAACCTGCCCGCCCCCTCCGCTCTGGCCTACTCCATATCCCCCGACCTACCCACCCAACCATTGGTGAGCGAGCCTTCAGCCATTCTGCCCCTAACTTCTGGAACTCCATCCCGAATTCCATTGCCTGCCCTCACCCTAACGCCTGGCCTCCTTCAAGTCTCGCCTCAAGACTCTCCTCTTCGATGGACTCATCGGCAACTCCTTATCCTCTCCTTCCCCCCCCACCCCGTCCTCAGCTCGGGTCTGAAGCAGTAACTGTCCTACGCTTTGGGACGTCCTCCTGACGTGAAGGGCGCTATACAAATGTAATTTTGTTGTTGGATGTGGGGGATGGAGAATGTCAGGCTGGTACAGTAGGAGGCGCTCTTCAGAGACTAGGGACAGTGTAGGGGGAGCTTTACTCTCCAGCTACTCCATGATGTCGCTGACCTGGGTGTGTGGACGGACATTGGAGAGCAATGGCCAATAAAATACATTTTTGTGATTGAATATTTCTTGATTTATGCCATAACCTGTGCTTCCCTGACCTTGGAGTATGGACGGACAATATAGAGGGAACTTTACTCTGTCTCTAACCTGTGGCTGAACTCAACTGGGACTGCTGGCGTGTGTTGCTAACTGACAGATACAGGATTGTATTCAGAGAAGGATTTAACAATTGAAAAGCCAATTTAGTGGATGATGGACCTGTTGATCGCGGATTAATTGAAACCACAATTGGTCTGAAGGATTATCTGTGCTTGGAAAGTGCCGGGGAATTTCTTACATTGATTTAAACCTTGAATCTTATCAGCCAAAGACAGAAAGAGAGACGGAGGGAGCGAGAGTGTGGGTGGAGGGGGGCAAGCATGAGAGGTAGAGAGGCAGAGAGATAGAGAGTGCAATAGAGGGGAAGAGAGAGAAGGGGAGCGTGAAGGGTGCAAGAGAATGGGGCAGAGGGAGTATTTGTGTATGTGTGTGTGTATGTCAGGCGACAACAGGAATTGGCTCCCAGTCAATCCAGCCCTCCTCCCCACACATGCCCCCCTCCCCACACATGCCCCCCACGCACTCTCTCACTCCAAAGTCAAATAATTAACCACATAATAATGAAGAATGAGCAGTAGGCGATGTTGTCCAAGGAATCGTCCCATCTTGAGTCAACCCCTGATGATGTGGGGTGGGCGGGAGGAGGGGCTGGAAGAGAGACTGGATTATGTGTGGGGTGAGGGGGGAGATGACAAAATGATGTATTTCGGTTGTCCTCAGGAAGTTTGTGGCAACATCACAGTCTGATTTTCCTGCTGTTGGGAAGGACATAGTGTTTGTTGCTTCCTTTCCCAGAACTGGTGTGGGGGGGGGGAGATGGGGAGAGATGGGGGTCACAGGGTCTGTACGACCACCGGGAAGAGCAGAGAGAGGTGTTCGGCTCCTTTGATGGGTAGCTTGCGGCTGGTGTAGTGCTCGATCACCTCCGGGATACTGTCAAAGGGAGCACTGTTCAGGCCCAAAATGTACTTGGAGTCTTTCATTCGGCTGAACTTCATGTGCATAAAACCCTGACTGCTCCTGTGGGGGGGTGGGGGGGGGGGGGGGGGGGGGAGGACAGGAACAGATGGATGGTTAGTTAGAGAGAAAGCAAGAGAGAGGTAGAGAGAGAGAGAAATAGAGAGAGGCAGAACAAAAGAGATAGAGAGATATAGACAACAACAAAATTACACTTGGGAGGACACCCCAAGGTGCCGGGAGAAGTTAGAGAACTTCTAAACAAGTTAGAGATAGAGAGAGATATAGATAGGCAGTTAGCAAAGGATAGTTATACAGAGATAAAGCCATCACAACAATAATATAATTACATTTGTTTAATGCCTTTCACGTCCAAAGGCGCTGGACAATCAGTGTTTCGGACCCGAACTGGGCGTTGGGATCAGGAAGGGGGAAGGCAATTGAGGAGGTGAGGCGGAGAGGCTGAGAAATGTGTTCCATAGGGTGGGGGCAGAGTGACAGACGGCTCACCCGTGAGCGAGGTGGGGACTTGAAGTTAGAGAGTTAACAGTTAAAAGAGTTAGAGGAAGATAGCGATAGACAGTTCAAGATAAGGAAATAAATGAGTCGAAGATAGAGAGATTAGAGAGTCATTTGGGGAGAGAGAGCGAGAGAGAGACATAGAAGAGCGAGACAGTTGAAGAGATACAGAAAGAGATCGACAAGGAGAGTTAGAGAGATAGAGCTAAAGAGCGATAGAGTGTGATTCAGAAAGCAATGGAGAGAACTTGAGAGAAGTAGATTTAGAAGTAGAGAGAGACTTAGAGAAAGGTAGAGTTAGAGAGAGGTAGGGTTAGATAAAGTTAGTTAAAGAGAAGTAGAGAGAGATATAGAGTTACAGAGAGAGATAGCGAGAGTGAAACAGTTAGAGACAAATAGAGAGAGAGGGAGAGAGATTGTACTGATGCTTTGCTCACTCCAGCCTGGGGTTTGGCCAGATTGGGATGGGGGGGGGTTGTAGGGTTCCCATTAGACACTGCCTCATTGTGACAGGGGTGGAAACAGACATGAGGGATAAATGCTTTGCTCTAACATGCACAGTTAACATATGAGGTACCACTGGTTTCCACGGCAACTGATGGTCCCTTTTCAGGCTTCAAGTACGATTAAGCGATGTCTCCATTGAGGCTTGAATTGGTAAAAGCACTAAAAGCACCGTGCGGAACTGGCACAGAACTAGAAACTCCAGGATAGTTGCGACTTTGTTTTAAAGATAATAATAATAATCCTTGCATTTGATATAGTGCTTTTCACATCTTCTAGACGTCTCAAAGCGCTTCACAGAATATATCGTAACGTGAATTGACTGTACATTTGTGGGCAAAATGCGGCAGCCAATTGCACACAGCAGCGTCCCACAAACAGTCGTGGATTGAAATGACCAATTTTATTATTGTGTTTTTATTGGAGGGATTATTATTAGGAGTGTAGAGAAAGGAAACTTGCCCAAGGTTTCGCCCTGACCTTGCCAGATTCGAACACATGTCTCACGCTTGTAAGGCAAGTGCTCTAACCACTGAACTACAAGACTCCACAGATATTGGGAGAAACTCCCCTCTCTTTTTGAGATGTGCTGTGAGATCTTTGGCATCCACCTAAACAGGCAGCTGGGACCTCGGTTTAATGGCTTATTCAAAGGCACGTCTGACAATACAGCACACCCATCAGTACAGTATTGCATTGGGAAGTCAACCTAGCTTATGTGATAATATTAATAAATGCATAAAAATACAGTATATGACACAATCGCCTCGTGAGCAAGAGGACCTGGGTTTGATTCCCGGGCAAAGTGAAAGGTTAGACAGTTTTGTTACTCCACACGCCTCTGTTTACCTCGTAGTAAATTGAAACCCGGTTGTTAAGCGAATGGCGGATCGCTTTATCAGGGGGTTAATAATAATCCCTTCAAAACATTTTAAAAAATTTGATCACTCAGTTTGTGACTGTTTGCGGGACACTGCTGTGTGCAATTGGCTGCTGCATTTTTCCCACAAATTTACAGTATCCAGTATATTTTATGAAGCGCTTTGAGACTTCTTGAAGATGTGATAAGGCACTATATCCATTGCAACGATTATTATTATTATTATTACGTGAGGTTAAAGTACCCGATGTAGGTTTTGAACCCACAACCTTTTGACTCAGAAGTGAGAGCGCTATTGACTGAGCCAGGCTAACCCCTTTAATTACGACTAAAGAATGTGCGGGAGTGGGGGGGGGGAGGGGTCACAACATAAAACCAGCCAGCAGCCACCCCTCCCCTCCCCATCTTCTCCGCAGAACACACCGAGAGCTTTGCAGTCTCAAAGGACACGGAAAGTTGCCGCCTGAATGATTGCAAGAGATTAACGGATGTAGGAAACATTCAGTGAGGTCAGGGGTGGTGGGATGAGCGAGGCTGTGTGACAGATTGTACAGAAACTGTATCAGAATCTCATCATGCTGGGCTGGTTATGTCTGAGCTCATGTTATGGCCAGGCTCAGGCTGATAATCCTCTATCAACCATGAGCTCAGGGATCTTAGCTAACTCTGCATCAGGGGAAGCTACATAATCGTCTAGATGTCTCAAAGCATTTCACGGAATAATATTGTAAAGTAAATTGACTATATATTTGTGGGCGAAATGCGGCAGCCAATTGCGCACAGCAGCGTCCCACAAACAGTCGTGGATTGAAATGACCAATTTTATTATTGTGTTTTTTTTTGGAGAGATTATTATTAGGCGTGTGTGTGGAGTAAGGAAATTTGTCCTAGGTTTCGCCCTGACCTGGCTGGATTCGAAACACAGGTCTCACGCTTGTAAGGCGAGTGCTCTAACCACTGAGCCACAGGACTCCACAAAGTACTGTCCTGGTGCGATCCGGGGAGAGGTGGGGAAGATGGGATTGGGTGGGGGGGGGAGGAAGAGGGGGTTGAGGGGTGGGGGAATGGTCTGTGACTCTGTGCTGGGGATTCCATGAGTCCGTTATTCTTCCCCCACTCCCCAACCCCCCTCCCTCCCGCCACCGTGTCTGCTATTGTTGGGAATTGGGAGATGTAGGGGGAGAGAAAGAGGGAGTGGGTGGAGGAGGGAGAAGAAGACAAGGAGAATAAGATGACTGGATCGAACACTGTGTTGCATGTAGGGCAAATGGGAGCCACTGTTCAGCTATTAGTCTCTCAGGCAGCTTCGAGCTACAATCAATCGAGCGAATGAGCCTGATATTCAGACAGAAACCTGAGGTAGCTGCTCGGAGCCAGAGTGAATCACTCACTTACTCACTGCCCTGAGTCGGAAGCGTAATCCGAACATCATCTCCTTGAGCACTTCTCCCCCTCGGTCGGTCTGACATGCACAACACTGCATTGCTTACAATTCAATCTAAAGAGGTTCCTTATTCAATGGGTTTCTGTTCTCTTTAACGCAGACAGTGTGATGGACTCGCTTAAGTATTCATCGACGCTCCACTTCACCTCATGTGTGTAACTCCTACTGCTTTACTATCTTCCACGTCTCCGATGGCTTCACATTCCAAACCCCCCTCCCCCCACCCCCCCTCCCCCCCCCCAACCTCTTGTGGATCGACAGTAGTAGCTCAGCGATTAAAACGCTTGCAAAGCAAAAGATCTGGGTTCGATTCCCGGGCAGGGAGAAACGCTGGTGATAGTTTCCTTACTCCACATGCCTCTGGTTACCTTACAGTAAGTAGGAACCCGATTGCAAGTTGATCAGCAAATCGCTTTTCCAGGGGGTAATAATTTGTTCAAAAAATGATGATAATAATAATGATAAATCGGCCACTCTATCCATGGATGTTTGTGCACACTACTGCGCACAAGTGGCTGCCTGGTTTTGCCCACTGGTGGTGATGGGGTGGGTGGTGTGGGGGGGGGTCAAGGAACCTTCCCACTCAGCTCCTGTTGACTCTGCAAACCAAAGTCACAGTGTGGGTGGGGACAAGAGGGTAATGGGGGGTATGAGATATGGGGGGAGTCCAGGCTCAAGGCCTACTGACCTCGTTAAGTCTAGTCCTAATATAGGGCTTGAAGCCTGCAATCATCTGATCCCAGAGCCCAATTAAATGACTGACTGACTGAGCCAGGCTGGCAAATGATGGAAAACTAGAAGGTGGAGCCTGAGCTTGTCCTGTCGCTGTGGCTCAGGCGCTGTCTCTATGTTCCATTCCACAATTATTTTGCTTTGTTTGTGGTTAAACGTGCAGCGAGATGCAGGTGATTGTCTCAGAGCTGCACTGCGAGTCTGCATCAGGCGTGAGACACTCGTTAGTTCTGCAACGCTTGCCCCGAATCCAGAGATATTTCCTACCTTGTGTACATTTCAACATGAATTATCTTCCTACCCGCCCCCCCCACCCCCCCACTCGAGGCTCGTCTCACTGTTCTTTTAACTGTGAACATAGAAATTTATAATAATACGAATCCTCCCAATAATAATCCTTGCATTGAACATTAGGGTCTGATCACGTCTTTGGGACGTCTCGAAACACTTCACAAAATATACAACAGCAACAAAATCACATTTGTATAGCGCCTTTCACATCGGAAGGATGTCCAAGGTGCTGAATATATATTATGAAGAATATTCAGTATTTTGCGGGTGAAACGCGGCAGCCAATTGGGTACAGCAATGTCCCACAGACAGTCGTGGATGGATTATTACCAACCCTCCCTCCCCACTGGAAATCCGGAGGGTGGGGGCAGCAAGGCTAAATGTTCGACCTCTGATGGCAGAGCGGGCAGGGCGGGGGGTGAGGGGTGGGGATATGGAGCAGGCCAGTACAGGGAGCAGACAGTAAAGTAATCTTTGCGTGTGACAAGGCACTTTACAGGATTTACTGTAGAGTGTAGTGACTGTGTCTTTGTAGGATCTACATATTTGTAGTAAGTCTACAAATGGCTACATGGCTACATGGCTGTCAATAATGGAGTAAACTCCATTATTGACAGCCATGCCGTCAGCCACTACACCCCAAAACTCTTGAAATCCCTACCTCAGTCCCTTTGCCTTGTCTCCTATTTGTCCATTCTATCGATTGAAGCTGAAGACCTTCCTCTTCGAGCCTACCTACAATCACCTCCTCTCTCTCCCTGGCTCAGCATTAAACTACACCGATGATAACAAATTGCACTTATTTAACCCGGATCCTCACGCAGGGTGAGGTCTCTGATTGCTTGACTGCAGCAACAACAATAAAATTACATTTGTATCGTGCCTTACACATCAGGAGGACGTCACAAGGCACTGACTGACACTGTGCATGGGCACTCTGAGACGCTACCCTGCGCGAAAGGCACCAAATAAATGCAACCAGTTGTCGTTGTTGTTGTTGAGTGTGTATTTCTAGCAAATCTCAGTAAACTCTTTCACTAGGATCCCCGCAAGCTCACAGTTGAGTCCAGGTTTGATTCCACTGTTTTATGAAGGTCTCTATTGGATCAATGTTAATTCCTTTCAATCCCATTTATTATCTGGTTATCCCGTTTTACCCTACATCGCAATGAGCATCTCCCCCAACCCACAGCTGTTCCCACAGTCACTCTTGCAGCTGTTCCCACAGTCACTCTTGCAGCTGTTCCCACAGTCACTCTTGCAGCTGTTCCCACAGTCACTCTTGCAGCTGTTCCCACAGTCACTCTTGAGTAGAACGGTAGAAACGTACACAGACAACAGAGGAGCTCTGGTAGCTCAGTGGTTAGAGCACTCACATCACAAGCGTGAGACCTGTGTTCAAATCCAGGCAGGTCAGGGCGAAACCTTGGGCAGGTTTCCTTACTCCACACGCCTAATAATAATCCCTCCAAAAAAACACAATAATAAAATTGGTCATTTCAATCCACGACTGTTTGTGGGGGACACTGCTGTGCGCAATTGGCTGCCGCGTTTCACATACAAATATATATATAGTCAATTCACTTTACAGTATATTCTGTGAAGCACTTTGAGACGTCGATGTGAAAAATGCTTTATTAAATGCAAGGATTATTATTATGTATGTACACCGCTATCTCACGCGGGATGGCATCTCTGAGTACTTACACCACAGGAAGAGGCCATTTGGTCCATCACCCCTCTGCCAGCTCTCTGAAACAGCACCCCACTTAGCTGTTTAGCCCCATTTTCCTGCCTTTCCTTACCCCCCACCCCCACTCCTATCCTTTCAGACCAGGTGTACCCTTAATTCCCTTCTGAAAGCTTTCCTCCACCTCTTTACCTGCATTTGACCTTACCTCACACCCAAAGCAGCCGAAACCCTCGCCCACATGTTCGCCATCTCCCAGCTGGACTATTCTAACCCCATCCCCAGCTCCACTATTTACAAACTCTACAATCACTCAAAACTCTGCCGCCCGTATACTCACCCACTCTAAACTCCGTACCCCTATCATACACATGCCTAACTCGCCTTTGTGGACCCATCTCTGAGCCCTTGTCAGAAGTTATCTGTATAACCATATGATAATTCCATTAGATTTCCTCCTGGATCACACCTGCAGCCCACAGCTTTCCACTCTTAATTCTATTTCCCTTCTATTCTGTTCTCTTCTCTTTGTATCTTTTAATATTACGTTGCCTCGGGTTAGTTTCCTTCTGCGTGTGGGTGGAACACAAAGAACTCTCAGTTTGTTTTGGATACTCTCAAGCACGGTGATAGGTTTCTGCATCGGTTAGACACCTGGCTCACCGGAAAAAAAAAAAATTCCCCTCACAATAATTGTCCAATTCCCCAGTGAATGCTGTTAAGGACACACAAAGCTGTGAAATTACTATCTGTTATTATCATTATTACTATTATTATTATGACTCAGCTTGAATTTGGACGTTCTTTTGCTTGTAAATTAGGAATTAATTTAAGTTATCCCTAATTTTGCGCGATCTTACATTTTAACACTATCCTAATAACAATCCTCGATTGTTGATACATTTGATTCAGGGCAATAGCGCGTAGTAATTTTATCATTGTTAGTAATAATCCTTGCACTTGGTGCTTCAGCAAGTCGTTGAATCATCCAGGCAGAGTGAAACCTTGGGCCAGTTTCCTCACTCCACACACCTAATAAATAATCCCTCCAAAAAAACAATAATAAATTGGTCATTTCACCACTGTTTGTGGGACACTGCTGTGCGCAATTGGGTGCTGTGTTTTGCCTACATCTATACAGTCAATTCATTTTACAGTATCTTCTGTGAAGCGCTTTGAGACATCTAGAAGACGTGAATAGCACTATATCAAATGCAAGGATTATTATTATTACTAACTCACAGCACTTCACGGGAAATACTGCAAATTTTATGACTCTATATTTTGTAGGTGAATGCGGCAGACGGTTTGCATGCAGCAATATCCTACAAACCACCATGAAGTGAAAGACCAAATTTTTTTCTGAGAGATTTTGGCCAGGATAGTGCCATGAGATGGGATCTGCAGTAACCCAGAGCTCCCCCACCCCTCCCCCCAGCCTGGACTAAGTGAGATCAAAGTCTCCGACCCGGAGCTTGAACCCACAATCTTCTGACTGAGTAGAGAGAGCGTGACTGACCGAGCCAGACCCACAGCATCTGCCAGTTGCAGACAAGGTGGAATTTCGGGAACGAGAAACAGACCTTGCTGAGCCATCACACATGACAAAGGAGGGTATGTGTGCGTTTTGAAGGGTTTCATAGTTATCTGCGGTCCACTCTACATTAATCAGTGTCCGCAATCCAGTCCCCCACTGGGGGAGACAGAAGAACTAATTGTTCCTTTGTAAGGCTGCGTATTTACCAAGCATGCTAAATGCACCAGCTGGGTGTGAAAAATCCTTTAAGATATCATATGCTTCATTCACCCTCGAGAGAATGTGAGAGAGAGAATGCAGATGAACGGATGAAAGTGTCCGTGCCTGGGGTGTTTTTTGCTAATTAACTCCAACAAACGTTGGATGTATGTATTAATAATGGACAGTGCTCCATTCTCCTGACTCAGTCGAGAGAAACCATCCCACTCCCTCCTTTTCTTATTTATTAATGTGAGTGCTGATTAAAGTAATTAATTGGGGGATTTCATTATATTAAGTGTGCTCCTTTGCCAGCTGGTCTCCTCAGCTCCTAAAAACAGAAAATGTTTATTGTAATAATACTAATACTAATAATAATCCTTGAATTTGCTATAGCGCTTTCCACATCTTATTAACGTCTCAAAGCGCTTCATGGAATTTACTGCAAAGTGAATTGACTGGATATTTGTGGGCGAAATGCGGCAGCCAATTGCGCACAGCAGCGTCCCCCACAAATAGTCGTGGATTGAAATGACCAATTTTTTTTGGAGGGATTATTATTAGACGTGTGGAGTAAGGAAACTTGCCCAAGGTTTCACCCTGACCTGCCTGCATTCGAACACAGGTCTCACGCTTGGAAGGCGAGTGCTCTAACCACTGAGCTACAGAAGCTCCATTATAATAATAACAATAATAATAATAATCTTTGCATTTTGCTCAGTGACTTATGTAGTTCAATAAGGATTCTAACTTGAGCATAGCAATGTCCCATGAATAGCCATGAAATGAATGATCCATTTCAGTTGGCGGATTAACAGTCGTGGATTGAGTGACCAAATTACTATTATTTGAAGGGATTATTACCTCCGGAAAAACGATTCGCCAATCGCCTGGCAACCGGATTCCTACTTACTGCTGGGCCACCGAGGGGTCTGGAGTAAGTGACCAGTCTGTTTACCCAGAGGAGTCCCTTAGGTTTGGCCTGCCCAGGAATCGAACTCGGGTCATCTCGTTTTCGAGGCGAGCGCTCTAACTACTGAGCTACAGGTCGCCATAGGATTGCCTGCTCCTGGTCCACAATTGTGTGGGTGTCAGGTCCTCTATGGATCTGGTCCCACCACCCCTGTAAACACCCTCACCCCCACCCCGACCCTCTCTCTCTCTGCGGGTCAGAGGAAACACTTCAGATTTTAATGTTCCCATCATGTCTCCCTCTCCTCCTCACAATCAGAAGCAATCCATCAATGATCTGTAGGACAGTCTGTCTTCAATGGGGTGTGTGTTGGGGGGAGGTGGGGGGGTGGTCGGTAGGTGGGTGGGTAATTATTTACCAGCCTGTAAAGGCTACAACATAACAAAGGACAAAGCCAGGCTCGCTGCAATGGTATGTGGGGTGGGATTGGGTGGGAGTTGGGTGGGGGGAGGGAAGTGTATGAATAATTCAGGAACCACAGTGGAACAAGACAAGGGTGTCCTCTTCTCTAAGTGCATTGGAGGGGAGGTTAATGGCTGATTTCCAGCATCTCTGGGGACTAGCGCAGAACAAACAGTGAACGGCCCGGGAAGAGGATTCTCCATTCAGTGAACCCGAGTCTTATTATCCTAATCCATTCACGCTGCCCACCGATCATTCATTACAGAGAGGCTCGGGTGCTTTTTTTTCACCAATTAAACCAGGAGCCCACCTATAGTAATAATCAGTGCAGTCTGGTAGCTCAGTGGTTAGAGCACTCGCCTCACCAGTGAGAGACTTGGGTTTGATTTCTGGCAGGGGGCGAAATGTTACCGTACTCCACGCGCCCGATAATAATCTCTCAAGAATAAAATACAATAATAAATTAGTCACTCGATCCCAAACTATGATTGGGCATTGCTGTGTACAATTGGCCGCCGTGTTTCGCCCACAAATATACAGTCAATTCACTTCACAGTATTTTTTGTGAAGCGTTTTGAGACCTGAGGGGTGGGGAGAGAGAGATAATCAATAAGATGATAATCGTTATGAAGACAATCAGAAATCTGCCAACACAACCTTCTGTATCTTTGTTACATCAAAGTCAACGCCCTATTCTTCCCTTGTGATTCAAGCAATTGCAATACTGATAGTGCTCTCATTCAATGTCCACACACACACACACCATCTCACGCTCATCCTCCAGCAGGGGACACTAGATAGTGATCATAATCCAAGTTTCTCTTTCCTTCCTTCCCTCCCCAAGGCAGGGGCTACAATAAGACCCAAGGATGGGGGCTGGAGTTGCTGTTCCTGTCCCTCACAGTCCAATATTTCCTTTGCAACTCAAGTGCGTTTACATCAATCATTGCCCCTCAATTGGCTAAGATCAGCAAACCAGGGAACTGAAGCCTTGCCCTTCCTAGTACATTAGTACATCGGGCTCAGCTACTCACTTGGCCAGTGGATTTACCAACTCAGCCATTGCGTGTACCCCAAACATTAAACCAACAAAAACTACACCAATTGCAAAGATTATTATTATCAGAGGAGC
The DNA here is from genome assembly GCA_035084275.1 of Hydrolagus colliei. Taxonomy (NCBI): domain Eukaryota; kingdom Metazoa; phylum Chordata; class Chondrichthyes; order Chimaeriformes; family Chimaeridae; genus Hydrolagus; species Hydrolagus colliei. The sequence goes on along the minus strand of CM068766.1, from coordinate 6,269,423 downwards.
TTTTTCTGTAGGAGGATTAGATCATTGCTTCCCTTGTTCTCTGGCACCTTCTATTCCCTGATATTCCCCGCACCATTACCTTCCTGGGGGATCTCTGGACTCCCTCAGTCTTACAATCACAGGCATGTTTTTCCTGAAAGACTGATATTGCTGGGATTACTTACACCAGCCCATTACCTCACCAGCTAAAGTGCTGAGGCTGGTTTTTCACTGCGGTCACTTTGCAACCCCCATGATTCACTCACCCTGCTGACCAGATTGATACACCGACGTCACAGTGTCAAATGGAAGCCACAAATTAAGTCATCGACACCCAATCATACAACTCCAGGGGGGAGATTCACATCTTAAATGGGATTTAAAAAGTAAACCCGGATGAATAATTTAGGAAGCTCTTGTATTTGCCAAAATAGTAGAACAAGAGAATGTAGGTTTAGAGTTGCTGAGGGCAATTTTAGGAAAGACACCAGGAAGGTTTTTCTTTACTGAGAGAGTAATCAATACTCCGAATAATTATCCTTACGTTTGGTACTAACGCCTTTTCATGTCGGAAGGATGTGAACCCACAACCTTCTGACGAAGAGACAAGAAGTGCGGGTTTTTCAGCAACTTGGGACGTCCTCCTGACGTGAAAGGCACTGTGAACATGTAATTTTGTTGTTGTTATTGTGTGAGTGTATATGTGTGTGAGTGTATTGGAGCATGTGTGTGAGGTTGTGTCTATGTGCAAGTATGTGTGACTGTGAGTCGTCTGAAAGGCACTATACAAATGTAATTTTGTTGTTGTGAAAATATGTGTATGTATTTGTGTATGAGTAAATATGAGTATATGTGAGACTGTAGGCATGAGTGTGTGAGTGTGTATGTGTGGGTGAATGTGAGAGTACGTGTGAGTTTGTGTGAGTGAGTGTGAAAGTGTGCGCGTGAGTGAGTGTGAGAGTGTAGGTGTGAATGTGTGACAGAATGTGAGAGTGCATGCATAAGTGTGAGTGGGTCTGTGTGAATGAGTCGAGATTTGAGATTCACATAAATGGTGTATGCGAGAGGGTGGTGGTGGGCGGGGGTGTGGGGGGTGGGTGATGGTTTATATGGGGGTGTGGGGGGTGGGTGATGGTTTATATGGGGGTGTGGGGGGGTGGGTGTTTAGTGACAGCCCCCACGCTCCCAGCCAAGCTGCCATGTTCGCAACAAATTAATCCCGAATGGCAGGAGCTAGAGACTGCAAAGAGTAAGCAGAGGTTCCGATGATTTAATTTTAATGCGCAAATGCATTAAACTGAGACAGAGAGTGTGTCAAATCCTGAGCGGCACACAGTGCAGTGTTCAGCAAGGCGACCTATTTAAAGAAAAAACGCTGTTGTTAATTTTTAATATTTTGACAGCGGGCGCTTGGGAAAAGCTTTATGTAGATTTCTTTTTGTTCAAGAGAATCCAGGTAGATCAGGGCGAAAGCTTGGCCAAGTTTCCTTTCTCCACATGCCTAATAATCCCTCAAAAAAACCCACAATAATAAAAATTGGTGATTTTCAATCCACGACCGTTTGTGGGATGCTGGTGTGCGCAATTGGCTGCCGCATTTCGCCCACAAATATACACTTTACAATATATTCTTTAGCAAAATGCAATGATTATTATTATTATTATTATTATTATATAGCGCCTTCCATGCCAGGGTAACGTCTCAGAGTGTATCAATTTAATAGCTAATAAATGAGCTAATGGTTAGGTTAGGAGAATTCTTAGCAGATTGGGTGATTCGGATGTGGAATCCACAGTAGCTTTTCAAAGAGATCGAGATTATATATTTTAAATCCTTGCATCTGATATAGCGCCTTATCAGGTCATTGAGGAGCCTCAAAATGCTTCATAGAGTACAACAACAACAAAATAATTACATCTGTATAGCGCCTTTCACGTCAGGAGGACGTCCAACTGTTTCAGATCTGAGTTGAGGCCGGGGTGGGGGGGAGTGGGGGTGGAGGGGCGGGCCGTGATGGAAGGTGAGGATAAGGAGTTGCCATGGGTCCATCGAAAAATGAATTGACTGTATATTTTGTGGCCAAAACACACAAGGAGATAAATACCTAAAAAGGAGTAAACTACAAGCATATGGGGACAGGGAAGGTAAATGGGATAAAAAGGGTTACTGGCAAATTAACGATGGGCATACATTTCTATGGTTCGAATGTAGCAATCCTGATTTCACCAGGTTGAGACTCGAAATTCCACCTGGATTAACTCTGCAAATTCTGTCTTCAAATTTATGATCGAGCAAAATTGGTGAAAAATTCTTACGTTTTCAATTGAAAGACAGATTTTTTAATGACATGCAAAAAATAACCTTCCAAATGAAGAATGAATTTAAGAGACAATTACACAATTACAATTTAAATTTATATAGCACCAATCAGGTGGATGTCTCAAAGGGCTTGATTCAGTTCTGCACCAACATAAATCTGAAGGCAATTTTAAGGCTTGAAAGACGAGGACTGGGTGGAATTTCAGCCCCTCTATCTGTCCCAGACACAGTACGCATTTTAAATTTCCAGCAAATAAAAGGATTTATTTAGGGATTAAGCAACGGGAGATAAGACAGCACACACGCGCGCACACAAAAAAAATTGCCATTTACCTAACATTTCAGATTGACAATGGATTGAGTCTATTCAAACTTACAAAAGAATCACCTGTCATTATCATTGCAATTACTGAATGACTGCCACTTTATAGCCTATTCAGTGACTAACAGATTCCTCTTAATTGACACAAGGCCCTTTCAGGGAAGGGCGGATGTATGCAGATGAAACTGCTGCCAAGGGCAACCGCGATCATCCTCTTATCAGATGATAACATGTCAAACTGGGCATCCGTTTGGGTAAATGGTTGCCCTGGCAACATGGGGACCAGGGGTGGTTGGGGGGCGGGGAGAGGCTGCCGCGATCCTGGGGCCAGTGAGTACGTGGGTATCAGTCGACACTTGACAAGAGAGGCGATGGATCACGGAGAGCAGCGAGACAGATCAAATGGAAAGGCCTGATATCAGGACGGGCTGGATGGGTGATAAGATGTTTGTTGCACGGACACTTGGTGTGAGGTCCGGTGTGTCAGGTATCAGTCTGGCTCAGTCCGTAACACTCTCCCATAGCTCAGTGGTTAGAGCACTCGCCTTACAAGCGTGAGACCTGTGTTCGAATCCAGGCAGGTCAGGGCGAAACCTTGGACAAGTTTCCTTACTCCGCACGCCTAATAATAATCCCTCCAAAAAATCCACAACTGTTTGTGGGACGCTGCTGTGCGCAATTGGCTGCCCACATTTCCCCTGCAAATATACAGTCAATTCACCTTACAGTATATTCTGTTAGCGCTTTGAGATGTCGATAAGATGTGTAAAGTGCTATATCAAATGCAAGGATTATTATTATTATTATTATTCTCACTCGCCTCCAAGTCAAAGGTTGTGTAGTCAAGCTGTAAGGACATGGAACCTGGAGACGTCCTCCCGACCTGAAAAGTGCTCTAACAGAACTAGCAGCAACAGTAACAGACATTGTCCTCCGAAAGGCACTGAATCAAATGGAAAGACTGATATTGTTGTGAATATGATGGTGATTCTACTATGATGATGCTTATCAGGATAGCACTATTATTATGCTCTTAATTATTGTAATTACATTATTATTTTAACGCGGCTTAAGCTGGTACGAGGAGGCATTTCTCCAGGATTTCTCTCCCATCCCCAGCCCTCCTGCCACGGAAATAACAACAGCAGAAACATATCTCTGTCTCTGTAAAGCAATTTTAAGATGTTCTCCTTTGTGAAAGATGCTGCAAAAGTGGAAGTTGTTGTTGTGGGGGGGAGGGGGAGATCAATGACAACAACACCTTGCATTTGTATCCCCGATTACCCCAGTCCTTGCAGACTGCACTGGCTGCCTGTCCCGGAGGGGATCGATTTCAAGATCCTCACTCTTGTTTTCAAATCCCTCCACTCCTCTGCATACCCACTACTTCTCCTACCTCCTCTCTCCTCACAGTACCCATTGCCTTCGCTCTAGCGGGTCTGGCCTCCTCCTTGTCCCCCTCTGTTTCAGAGGCCATGCCTTCAGCCACTACTCCCCGAGGCTCTGGAACTCCCTTCCTTCACTCCCTTTGACTCGCCCCCTCTCTTCCTACTTTCAGGTTCTTTCTTTTCGACTGCTCTTTCGATCACCTCTTACCCCTACGCCTGGCTCGACTAAAACTTAGAGAACAGGGTTCCATGCAAGGCTTAAATACACAACATCTGACATTGAGAATTCCTTATTGACTCAACGCCAACCTTTGATTATAAAGTATTGGCCTCGGTGTTGGCAGCTCTTCTCAACGGTAATTCTCCACCCCCCACCACCCACCCACGGTAATTTAGTAATTTAATCACTAAATGTCCCCCCCCCCACCAGATACCTATTGAATCAGCTCTACAGTGTCCAGAGCACAGGGGACATGAAGGGCCCTTACCTGAGCGAGAGAGAGTAATCGTTGCGACTGGTCTCACTGTTCCGCACAAGGTAACTGCACTCCTTACACAGCAACAGCAAGTTCTCTGCGTCTGAGCGGCTCACTGCGCCATGGTACCATCTGAGACAGAGAGAGGGGGAGAGGGGGAGAGGGAGATGAGTATTAATAATAATTATAATAATAAGCAGTGTGGGAGGGGCAGGTCAATTTGGCCACCATTTATTATTAATAATTTCGCCCACAAATAGACAGTCAATTCACTTTACAGTATATTCTGTGAAGTGCTTTGAGACACAGTCTAGAAGACGTGAAAAACGCTATATCAAAATGCAAGGATTATTATTACTTATTATTATAAGCAAACTTTATCTTACCACCAATTGTAGTTTCACAACAAAGCGCTTCACAACAAAGCACAATATACCGCAAAGTGAACAGACTGAATTTTGTTGGCGAATCGCGGCAGCTGATGGCACATAGCAGTGTCTCACAGCATCCCAACAAAGGGATTCTTATCCTTCACATTTTTTTTCCCAATGAATAACAATCATATTAAGAAAACTCCTTGTATTTGATGTGGCAGCTACAAAGTTGAAATGTTTCCAAGCACCTCGCGGGAAATCTCTTGAAAAGTGTCCTTTATTGTGTGTTTTGCACACAAACACAGGCAGCAATTCTGCGCACACATCAACAGCCTGCAAACAGCTCTGAGGTTAGTGAGTGACTGATTATATCTGGTGGATTCTCGACCACAGGATCTTTAACATGTACAGGTTTTGACGTCGCATCTGTGGGAATGCCACCTCTCCTGACAATGCAACGCTCCCCTAGCATGTGCCCGTGTTGCCCTCAATCACCCTTTCTGGTCACCCTGCTCCAGTCAAAAGAATCCTGTTGCTCAGGGGCTGGCGCACTCGCCTTGCAAATGAAAGACATGGGTTTGATTCATGGGCAGGGTGGGTGAGATGTTGAGAAAGTTTCCTTACTCCACACACCTCTAGTTATCTACCGTAAGTAGGAACCCGGTTATTGGTCAATTGCCGAATCACTCTTCCGGGGGTAATAATTCTTTCAAACCAAATAATAAATTGGTCATTTCGATCCACGACTGTTTGTGGGACGCTGCTGTGTGCAAATTGTCTGCCGCGTTTCGCCCACACAATACGCAGTCAATTCATTTTACAGTATATTCTGCGAAGCTCTTTGAGACGTCTAGAAGGCGCTGTATCAAATGCAAGGATTACTATCATATGATTAGGTGCTGGGTGACATTTTCACCTCGTTGTTTGTCATGCAAGTTGATCGGAAGTGCATCAGCTTGTCTCACACTCATCTCTGATGTTTACTCAGATAATGGAGGAACTTTAACGGAGTTAAATGCATCACAAATGTAATTTGCAAAGGAAGGTACAGTCAGTCGGTGCCTCTCCCCTTCTTTTCCCCATTTCCAGGGATTTGTATTGCCCACAAGAAGGAGAGCAGCTAATTAATTGGATTCTGTTTGTCTTGTCCGTGATCTAAAGATACAGATGTATTAATTAATCATTACCGGTTCCTCCTGTCTAACTCGTTAATTAAAGTCCATTCCAGGGGACAGGGGAAGACAACCTGCTCAGGTGTAGAGCTGCCGAGCGAGGCTGGCTCTCAAACAAATCCAGAAAGAGGTTAAAACAATAATAATAATCCTTGCGTTTGACATAGCGTCTTATCATATCGTCGAGACGTCTCCAAATGCGTCACGGGATTCAATGTAAAGTGGATGGACTATGTATTTTGTGAGAAAATTGCAACAGCCAGTTTGACATGAAATTAATGATTTTATCTGGGGGATTGTTAGACAGAACACTGGGAAAAACTTGCTGCTATTTTGGAATAGTGACACAGGAACTTTAAGGTCCATCTGAACAGACGGACGGAACCTCAGTTTAACATCTCATCTGAAGGACAGGACCTTCAGCAATGCAACCCACCCCCCACCCCACCCCACCAAGCCCCCCACCCAACCCTCCCACCTAGCCCCCCATCCCCTACCCAGCCACCCCAACCCCCCACCAAGCCCCCACCACACCCCACCCAGTCCCCCCACCCCCCCAACCAGCCCCCACCAGCCAGCACCCTCCACTCCTATCAAGCCCCTCCAGTCCCCCCACCCTGCCCAACCCCCCCCATCCAAACCCCCCCTAGCAAGCCCCGCCCCACCCAGCCCCCACAACCCTCACGCAATCCCCGCCACCTCCCACCAAGCTCCCACCCCCCCACCCAACCCCCCACCACTCCCCACACAACCCCCCCAACCCTGCCTCTCTTGGTAAGAACCAGGCAAGGAAACTGAAATCATTCTGCATCCATCCAGTTCATTAACAAATTCATTAACAAATTGAAACCTATTCTCGTCAAGCAGCCCGGAGGATGGCTAGGAGTCTGGAGCTTGGCACCTAAGCACCAGAGACACACAGAGATAATTCCTGAGGCTGGAAAAGGGTTTGCTTTTGATTAAACTTTGCCAGTAAATAAAGCAGAGATAAAATTGCCGTCGCTTTGAGCTGAGGATTATCCTGACCACGAGGTCCCTGAAAGGGAATGATACTGTCAACTCAATCCATGTCTGCTGTGCGCAGTCTCCCACACACAGTCATGGATTGAGCTGGCGGTATCATGGGATAATTGTACAGTCAATTCACTTAACAGTATATTCTGTGAAGCGCTTTGAGATGTCTAGAAGACGTGAGAAGCGCTGTATCAAACGAAAGTATTATTATTATTATTATGTCTGTGCCCTCTGGGTTAGCAGTTGCTAAGATATCCAGGCAGCAGGAACAGCCCACGCGTGGCTGGGCTGGGTTTTAGAATGACAACGTAATCAGTTTTCATTTATCCAGCGACACGAGCAGGAGTCCGGAGACACTGAGGGTGATTGATCGGTGCACACAACGGGGTAAACATTTGCCGTGTGGCTGAAGCATTCCTTAAGACCGCGGCTAATTTAAGGAAATGCGGCACATTTTTGACGTTACCCTTAAAGGGGCTCCATCGAAAGGCGCTTTCGGCTCGCCGAGCCACAATTCCTGATGCCCGCAAACAGCCAAGCCGTCCAAATGATATCCTTTGCACCCGTTAAAGTGCCTTTCACATCGGGAGGACATCTCACTGTGATATCTAATGACTGTGGAGCCCTTACAACAACAGCAACAACAGAATTATACTTGTATAGCGCCTTTCACGTCAGGAGGACGGACGTCCCTTAGCACTTTAAGCCCGTCGTGTGGATGGGAAAGGCGCTATAGAGATGTAACGTGGAGCTCCTGTAGCTCAGTGGTTAGAGCACTCGCCTTACAAGCGGGAGACTTGTGTTTGAAACCACGCAGGGTGAAACCTTGGGCAAGTTTCCTTACTCCACACGCCCAATAACAATCCCTTCCCCCAAAAAACTATAATACATCGGTCATTTCAATCCACGACTTTGTGGGGACGCTGCTGTGCACAATTGGCTGCCGCGCTTCGCCCACAAATATACAGTCAATTCATTTTACAGTATATTCTGTGAAGGGCTTTGAGACGTCGACAAGATGTGAAAAGCCCTATATCACATGCAAGGATTATTATTATTATTTGTTGTTGGTGTTGTTGAAAAGGCGCTGGGTTTAAATGTCAGGGCTCTTGTTGAGACTTACACTTGTTTCTCCAGAGGTAAGGAGGTGTCCACTCTCTCACCCAGCAGTGTGCTGTGTTCGGGGGTCTGTGGTCTAGTGTATTTGGAGCCTCCAGTGAGTGGGCTCAGCTGCTTCTGCTGCTTCAGACGTTCTTTAGTGGGTGGCGATGATCGATCCCAATCGCAACCCTCAAACTGAACTGTAGGAAGGCACAAGGCAAGGAGTTAGTGCTCAGGGCAGAAGAGAGAGACAGTGGAGCTCCCGTAGCTCAGTGGTTAGAACACTCGCCTTACAAACCTGTGTTTGAATCCAGGCAGATCAGGCCGAAACCTTGGGCAAATATCCTTATTCCACACGCCTAATAATAATCCTTCCAAAAAAAAACCACAATAAATTGGTCATTTCAATACATGACTGTTTGTGGGACGCTGCTGTGCGCAATTGGCTGCCGCGTTTCGCCCACAAATATACAGTCAAATCACTTTACAGTATATTCTGTGAAGCGCTTTGAGACCGACAAGATGTGAAAAGCACTACATCAAAATGCAAGGATTATTATTATTAATGGGAAGGAAAAGTGAATAAGAAGCAACTGAAAGCATCTGACTGAATATTAATAATATTAACAATTATCCTTGATTATGATATAGTATAGTGCCTTATCGCATTGTTGAGATGTCTCAAAGTGCGTCACAGGATATATCTATAGATAGAAATAGATTTCCAACTAATTCATAATAATTATGCTTGCATTTGGTATAGTGCTTTTTACATCTTCTAGACGTCTCAAAGCGCTTCACAGAATATACTGTAAATTGAATGAACTGTTAATATGTAGATGAATTGCGACAGCCAACTGCGCACAGCAGTGTCCCACAAACAGTCGTAGATTGAAAATTACCATTTAAAAAAAACAGGATTATTATCAGGCATGTGGAGTAAGGAAACTTATCCACGGTTTTGCCGTCTGGAATTTAACCCAGGTCTCTTGCTTGTAAGACGAGTGCTCTAACCACTGAGCTATAGGACTCCACACAGTTAAAATATATAGTCAATTCACTAAACCTGTACAGTATATTCTGTACGTTCAGTATATTCTGTGAAGCACTTTGAGACATTGCAACAATGTGAAAGAGTGCTGCTATATCAAATTCAAGGATTATTATTCTTATTGTAGATGGATTGACAGCAGTATCCCACAAGCAGTGGTGGATTGAATGACCAATTGTTTTTTTGGAAGGATTATTACCCCCGGAAAGTGATCCGCCAAATGTCTAACAGCCTGGTTCCTACTTATTGCAAGGTAAACAGATTTAATCACTGATGCAGACAACAGAGCCTACAATTAACCTCTGGGGACACAGGCAAATCTGCTCCACAAATCAATGGCGTGCGTGTTAAGAGCAAAAAGACCGTTTGTTGTCTCTGCCTTTCTCTCTTTCCTCCAGCACGCTTCCAAGAACCTGCTGACATTGCTTCAACCACCCCTCCTGGTATCCATTTGTCTTCTGTACAGAGAAATAAGGACCCTCACAGTACACAGAAACAAGAGTTTTTCACCCATCGGACTAGGATGGTTTGAAGCTGGTCTGTTGATAATCAGGGACTGGATTCGCACGAGGAACATGGCTCCCACTGATTCTTCTCCTTCCCCTTCCCCAACCCAGGGGAATAGGTCACTCCGCCCCTCCCTCCCAGAATCAGATAAATTAAAGACATTTTGTTTTTTGTGCCAAGCTTTGTGGTGCCAAAGATTTGATTCAGTCTTGGGGATTAGCGCAAGATGTTCTGTTTGATTGTTAGCAGAGTTTACCTTATCTACACTGTCTATTATATATTCACATATAATTATTGCTTTCAGAGATAGTATATATGAAACATATAATGTGAAGAGACACCAATTCCCTGAGGAACTTTGGACTTGAAGGAGACGCAAAGGGTAGTTGGTGCATTGTGAGGGCAATCCATGCAAGCAAGCTGGTTCAGAGTGGGTGGGTGGGGTCAGAGTGGGGGAGAGGGTCTCGGCGGGGTGTGGGTCAGAGTGGGGGAGGGGTCAGGGTGTGGTGAGTGAAGTGGGGGGAATGAAAACAAACAGTCAGTCACCTTCTTCGCTCAGTGTCTCATCATCTAGTTGTCCTACAGGAGGGGGCCATGGAAGCTCTTTAATCTCCTTAATCTCTACTGCCAATGATGAACATGGGAATGATTGGAATGAAAGAGGGAGGGAGGGAGGGAGGAAGAGAGAGAGGAAGGGGAAGGGAGATAGAAAAACACAGAGGAGGAGACACAAAGAGAAGCACAAGCTGAGCGAGGTCACGTGTAGTCTGTGTAGCTCAGGCCTGAGCTGTGCGGTAGCTTTTGGTGAAGACGGCATTAAGTAAATAGCAACATGACAAAATAAGATGGCCACCATCCCAGCTCCCATGACACGCAGGTCTAGATTCTCACCTGCTCTGCTATTGGTTTTGTGGTCTTTATTCCACTTGCAATGGGGCTTTGATATATTACCTGGGTTGTATGTGTGTGTGTGTTGGGGAGGGGCAGGTATAGGTCCCCTTCTTAAGGCCAAAGGCTGAGAATATGACTGTGTGTGATTGAGTCAATGTGAGTTTGTGTCAGTGTGAGTTAGTCATAGAGTATATTAATGAGACAGTGTGAGACTGAGCCAGTGTGAGTGAGTCAGCGTGTGAGAGGAAGATACAGTTTGAGAGTGAGACAGTGTGAGAGTGAGATACAGTGTGAGAGGGAGACAGTATGAGAGTGAGTGGGAGGGCATGGCTTGCTCACTCTCTTGCCTGATGAACAACAAGTGGTGAAAAAGATGTAAAAAAAAAACACATCTGTACGAATAAAACAAGGTTACACACCATGGAGGCTGCAAATGATCCCTTAGGCCAGAAGGATTTGGCAGAAAGAGGGATAGATAGCTCTCTCTCTCTCACTCACACAAAGCCCTAATTTAGTTTGGTGTGTGTCACGGGCGGTCACAGTGAAGGTTCGAGTCAGCGCGGCTCTCTCACCATCAGCTCGCTGTGGCTGGCGTGAGACTCCAGATGAACAGTTAATCCTTCAATTAAAGAGACAGTGGCTGAGCAAGTGGAGTGTCTGTTAAATTGATGACAGTCCAAGCGATCAAGGGTGAAAGTGAAGGTGAACTCCATTAATCATTCATCGCATCTCCGATAGTCTTGAGGTGGGATTCACACATTATTGCTGTTCAATCACCCAGAGGCTGAGAGGTTTTCAATTCAATGCCTTCCAATCGATATTTTCCTGTGTGTTTTATTGTTTGGTGAACAAGTGTTGATGGCGTTGACTTACTGCTCCCCGAGCGCTGGACGAGAGATGAATTAACTTTCCTTACGCTCCTTCATAATAATAATGATGCTAATAATAATAATAAAACAAGCCTTGGTGTTTGATAAAGCACCTTATCATGTTGCCGAGGCCTCTCGAAGCAATTTGAAGGGTATTTACTGTAAAGTGTAGTGACCTTGTGTATCATTGGAAAAATGTTCCCCCCCCCCACCTCAGGACTGGATTGGAGTATCAGTTTATAATAATAATCATAATAATCCTTGCATTTGATATAGCATCTTATCACGTCTTCTAGACGTCTCAAAGCCCTTCACAGAATACGCTGTAAAGTGAATTGACTGTGTATTCGTGGGTGAAACGCGGCAGCCAATTGCGCACAGCAGCACCATCCCCGCAATCAGTCGTGGATTGAATGACTGCATTTTTTTTAGGATTAGTTTGGGATTTTGTTTTAGTTTAAACGCCTGATGTGGAGATTTGAACCCCGAGGCCTCCCCACTCAGAGGTGAGAGCGCTACCGACTGAGCCAGGCTGCCATTTCATTGTCTCATTTAGCTCTCGGCTTGCCCAGTGCAAATCGCCGACCTGTTTGCCTCAAAATAAATTCATCGCAATCTCACAGCAAAACTAGCGATATGGAGCCTGCTGCGAGGCTTGGATACGATGAGGTCTCATAAAAATGCAAGTTCTTTTTCTCTCTCTCTCTCTCTCTCTCTCTCTCTAGTGAATATCCCCCACTGTGAAGCCTTACCATGGTGGGAATATCATTCCATGCAGCCAAGACAATTTACTGTGTGCGCATGACTCCTTATCAGATATGTAACTGCTAATGCTCCAGAACCAAAGTCAGCTGTCACCGACAATGGCTTCACGCTGGGTAACCATCGTCTGTCTCGGGCACGAGACAAAGTGCGTCTGAAATGTACAGAAACGCCTGTTGCTGTGGAACTTGCTCTGTGTGTGTTCCGACATGGCTTCCACCACAAGAGGAACAGGCAAGCTTACTGACCCCTCACCGCCCCCACACCCCACCCCAGTGACAGACTGCACTATGCCCACAGTGTCACACACATACACACAGATATATATATATATACAGTATATATACACATACACATAAATACTCACACCACACATACATACACACAAATACTCACACCACACACAGACACACACAAATACTCACATCATACACATGTACATACATATACACTCACACACATATAGACTAGAAGACATGAAAAGCGCTATATCAAATGCAAGAATTATTATTATTATATACACACCACACACATACTCGCACCACACACACGAACATACGTACACACACACATATGTATACACACATATACATATACACATACACACACCACGCACATACTCACACCATACACACGAACATAACAACAACAACAAATTACATTTATAGAGCGCCTTTCACGTCGGGAAGATGTCCCAAGGCGTTGAACAAGAGGCGTGTGACCCGAGCTGGGAGGGGAGTGTTTGGGAAGGGGTGAAACACGAAGGGGAGGTAAAAGAGTTCGGGGTGGAACAAAAGGCACGATCGAAGAGGAAAGTCTTCAAACCGGCCTTGAAAGAGGAAAGGGAAGAGGCGAAATGGAGGGATTGAGGGATGGCATTCCATAGGGTGGGAGCGGAGAAACTGAAGGCCCGGCCTCCGATGGTGGGGCGGTTCGGGCGGGGGGCTTGGAGCAGGCCAAGTCCTGTTGAACGGAGGGTCCGGGTGGGCGTGTAGGGGGAGAGTAGATCGGTGAAATAGGGCGGGGCAAGGCCGTGTAAGGCCTTGTAGGTGAGGACGAGGATCTTGAACTCGATCCTCTGGAGGATGGGGAGCCAGTGGAGACGGGCGAGGGTGGGGGTTATGTGGTCGCGGAGGCAGGTGCGGGATAGTACACGGGCTGCAGAGTTTTGGATGACCTGCAGCCTGTGAATGGAGGAACTGGGGAGGCCAACGAGGAGAGAATTTCCGTAGTCCAGCCATGAGGTGATGTATGCATGCACGAGTGTTTCGGCAGCGCGGGGGGTAAGATAGTTGCGGAGCCTGGCAATGTTGCGCAGGTGGAAATAAGCGGTGCCGGTCAAGGCGCGGATGTGGGGGAGGAAGGAAAGTTTTTGATCGAACATGATGCCGAGGTTCCTGACTGGCTTTGTGAGGTGGAGAGTACAGCCTTGGATGTTGAGGCTGGCAGCGAGGTGCTGGCTTGAGCCAATCAGGAGGGCCTCGGTCTTACTCACGTTCAATTGCAAAAAGTTGTCCCTTGTCCACGATTCGATGTCGTGGACATGCAAATGTGTGGAGAATAGTAATGCACTCTCTCCCGGTCACTCTCCCGGTCACATTTGATGAACATACATGGACTCACACAGTCTGGCTTGAAGCCTAACCCCCACCCCATCCTCTCACTGCTATAGCTCACATATTGGGCAATGGTCAGTTTGAGGGGGAACCAGAGAGCAAACAACACCCATGGAATGGCAGGCAACCAAACAAGATGAGGAGAGACTGGGAGAGAGAGAGAGACTGGGAAAGAGAGAGAGACTGGGAGAGCGATTGGGTGGGTGAGGGAGAGACTGGGAGGGAGAGAGAGAAACTGGAAGAGAGAGGAAGGGAGAGGGACTGGTGGAGAGAGGCTGGTGGAAGGGGCAGGGGAGGGTGGAGGAGGGGGAGAGAGAGAGAGAGAGAGAGAGAGGGACTGGTGGAGAGTGACCGGGAGAGAGTGCGTTACTATTCTCCACACATTTGCATGCATCGTTTAAAGACACGCACAGAAGAGACAGATCTACATTATTTCTGATCCAAATATTATGAACACTATTAATAATAAGCCTTACATTAGACATAGCGCTTTTCACGTCAAAGCACTTCACTGGATGTACAGTAAAGTATGTTTGTGGTTGTATGTGGCAGCCAATTTGTGCACAGAAATATATCCCAAACAGCCATGAAGCAAAGGCACAAATCTCTCTGGGGAAGCGGAGTGGGTGGGGGGCAAATGGGGGAGAGGGGGTGAGGGTGGCTATTGGCCTGGACACTGAGAGAAATCCCTCCTTTTTTCATTAACACCCAGTAGAACAGGAAGACGAGAACTTGTTTTAACATGTCACGGAAAGGATAGCACCTCACAACAACCACAAAATGACATTTGCACAGTGTCGTTCACATCGGGAGGTAGAATTGCACCATCGCCCACAAAATAATAGTCAATTCATTTTATAGTATACTCTGTGAAGTGCTTTAGGACGTGCTAAGGCTCAGTATCAAACAGAAGGATTATTATTATTATCCAGTACTGTGTAAGACCGTCAGCCCAGACTGTGAGGCTTATAATATTATGTACAGTTTTCGCTGAGACATCTGATCTCTTGACTGTAGAGAATCTCTCTCTCTCGCTCGCGATATAAATATCACAATACAATGGCATTTTAAAGCTGATTGCTCACAGCGATGAGCACACAGGGGAATTATTTGGAAGCCTGTGTCTCTCAGCAATGGAGAATTTCCAGTGGATGGCTTTAACACCGATAGAAGGGGAGGGTATGAGGGTGGTAGAGGGAGATGGTTCTTTTGGGCTTAAACTAATTTGTTTTCACGTTTCATTAATCCTCAACAACAACTCACGTGGAGTCCTGAGGCTCAGGGGTTAAGAGCACTTGCCTCGCAAACGAGAAACCAGGGTTTGATTCCCAGCAAAGGCAAAACATTGGGCAGTTGGTGGATGGCTTTTCTGGGGTTAATAATTCCTTCAAAAATAATCACAATTTGGTAAGTCAATCTACGACTGTTTGTGGGACACTGGCGTGCGCAATTGACTGCTGAGTTTCACCCACAATTATACAGTCAATTCATTTTACAGTAAATGAATTGAGAAGCTTTGAAGCACTTTGAGACGTCTCGAAGACATGATAAGCTGCTACCTCAAATGCAAAGATGATAATAATAATAATCCCTGCATTTGATATAGCCCTTTTCACGTCTTCTAGGCGTCTCAAAGCGCTTCACGGAATATACTGTCATTTGAATCAACTGTATATTTTGTGGATATACGCTTATTATCATCAATTTGATTTGAAAAGATTATTATTATAATAATTGCATCTGAAATTCGACTCCTCCCTGGGGAATATTCCTGCTCTGATTTTTGACTGTGAGTGTCAATGATGCAGCACAAATCAGCTCCCCCACACTGCCAGATGCCTGGCCACAAACACCTGGGGTTCCTGCAAAGTACACCACTTCCCTACATCCTGGAGTCCCTTCAACTCTCTCTCACCCCCTCACAATGCCTTAAGACATACCTTTTTGCCTGCCCCGTCTCCCCACTCTCTTCATCTTTGCCCCCACCTCCCCGCCACTGTCACTGGCTTATGTGACCTGCCGACTGTGTAAAGCGTTTCCTCCCCACGTAAAACATGTTGTACCAAATGTAAGAATTATTATTATTAATCTGTGATCTGTGTCATGATGCTAATTATAGTCCTAACTGCTGCCTTGGGTTGAGATCAACTAACTCTGAGATTTGCCTGCTCTGTGTCTGTGTGTTTGAGTATATGTGTATTGAGTGTGTGTGTGGTGTGTGTACGTAGCTACTTGTCTATGGGTATACAACAACAAAACGACACTTGTATAGCGCCTTTCACGTCGGGAGGACGCACCAAGGTACTGGACAGTCAGTATTTCAGACCCGAGCTGGGGTCGGGATCGGGTGGAGGAAAAGGAGCGGATTTGGAGTAAACGATGGGATCGTCGAAGTATTGTTTTGAGGCGGGACTTGAAGGAGGCCAGGGATAGGGCAAGGCGGAGGGACTGCGGAATGGAATTCCAGAGGTTAGGGGCAGAATGGCTGATGGCTTGCCCGCCGATGTTGGGGCGTGTCGGTTGAGGGACCTGGAGCAGGCCGGAGCCCGCTGAGTGGAGGGAGCGGGCAGGTTGGTAGTGGGTTAGGAGATCGCAAAGGTAGGGTGGTGCGAGGCCGTGGAGGGCTTTGAAGGCGAGGACCAGGATCTTGCATTGAATCCTCTGGGTGATGGGGAGCCAATGGAGTTGGGCGAGAATGGCGGAGATGGGGGTCGCGGAGTTTGGAGCGGTGGAGGATACGGGCCGCAGAGTTCTGGATGATCTGCAGCTTATGGAGGGGGGAATTGGGAAGGCCGACAAGCAGATGTAAGTGTGAGTAATTGTTTTTGTGTGTATAGGTGTGAATGTGTATGTGTGGTGCTCTTGTGTTTGTGTGTGAATATGCGTGTGTGAGTATGTGTGTGGTGATATGTATGCGTGTGTGGAGTCCTGTAGCTCAGTGGTTAGAACACTTGTCTCGCACACGAGTGACCTGGGTCCCTCACACACAAAAATAATAGATTGCTCATTTAAATCCACGACTGTTTGTAGGGTGCAAACGGCTGCTGCATTTCTCCCACAAATATACAGTCACTTCACTTTCCAGTGTATTCTGTGAAGCGCTTTGAGACGTCTAGGAGACGTGAGAAAGCGCTATATTCCTTGCAATCCTTGCGTGCGGTGATACGTGTGCGAGACTCAGGCTGATGGAGACACCAGGCCCGTTTGCTACCCTCACCGTACATAACCTCCGATCCCAAACTCAAGCTAATAAAAGGATCTCTGCTTTCATGCTTGACATGAGGAGATAATTAGTGGGTTGGCAGCAGTGTGCAGTGTGTGGCTGGTGATGGATTGCTCTGGGCCCGGATGGCAGCACTTTGTGAGAAGAGCATCGAGATAATGAAGGAGTCAGAACCCACCTTACCTCATTAAATGGAACACCTTCGTCCCATGGAGCGGGGGAAGGGGGTATGTGGGGAGGGGGGGAGGGCGAGGGCCAATTACGGTCTGTTGGGAGCTCATTCTACGGATCCTGGATGGAATTACAATCTTGTTACGGGATTCCAAGCAAGAGGGATCGGGGATAACAAAGAGTTAGCTATGGAAAGGATTTCTCACCTCCCCATTCCATTGTTTTCCACTTTTCTGAAATTGGTGTCATACCTTCCCCGACACTTTGCCGCCCCCCCCTCACTAATTGACCATTATCTGCCGAGGTATTATCAACAGAGTCCTCTGAATCTCCCTGCCCCCTTCTCTCCACCTCTCGCTCTCCCTAACCAATCTTCAAACTTCTGTTCGGCCACGCTTCTCCCTGGTTCAGTAAAGACTCACGGAGAGATGAGGCGACATTTACACCCGGGTCTGACCCGCCAGGATTGCAAACCTTCAGAAACCCTGTCCAGTCCCCGATCAGTCAGGTATCTTCACTTTTTTCAAGTCTTCAAAAGATGTGTAACCTTTGCCCAACCGTGGCTCTGATTCCTCAAACCCTCAATTCGCTGGGTTGCGAACAGATCAGGCAAGAATGGGGAAGCAGGGGAGGGGGGCAATTAGAGTCATAATAATTCCTATATTTGAAACAGGGCCTTATCACATTGAAATGCCTCAAACAGCTTCACAGAGGAATTGCTTTAATGACTGTTATAGTGACTGTGTATCTGCAGGCAAATGTGGCAGTTAGTTCTGCAGCAAAGCAATGTCCCACAAACAGCCATGGACTGATTTTACCTGGAGGATTGTCGGCTAGGACACCAGAGGAGATAGGTTAAGGAAAAAAAATTAACTCGGCAAATTGTTGGGATCTAGAATGCATTACCTGAAAGGATAGCGGAAGCCGATTCAATAACAACTTTCAAGAGAGAAGTAGATGGGTATTTGGGGAGGACAAAATTGCCGGGCTATGGAGAGAAAGCGGGGCAGTCTCATCCAAAGGACAGCATCTCCGGCAATGCAGCGCTTCCCCCGCCCCCCCTCAGCACCGCGCTGGAATGTCAGCTTAGACCAAGCGAGTTCAAGTCCCGATGTCGGATCGTCAGGATAGGAGAGCCAATTAGAGGGGAGGGAGCAACTCTGTTCTCCCCAGCTAAAATCCTCGTTCTTTTAACAAGCAAAGTTGACCCCACATTGCTGAGGAGCGAAGGAGATAATTCTGTGAGACAGCAGAGACCCACAGTTCATAAATAATTCAATTCAGCAAAGTGCAGTACCATGTCAAATTAATAATAAATCACAGTGTAGATGCAGAGAGACACAGACAGCTTTCTCTCCTCTCACTTGTTACCATTATCCTTTTAGAAATTACCAATTTTGTCAAGGGTCAACTATTTTTCAACACCCCTCGCTGATAGGTATTATTTGCGCTCGTGTATTTACTTTGAAAGAAGCTTCATCTTTTTTCTCTCTTTGGGCTCGGATGAGCTAAACTGGATAAGCTAATTAAAGCTGGTCCTGGATTTACGGGTACGGAAGTCACTGCAACCAGATGTCTGTGTGTTTGAGCTTGCTGCCTGGAGCCCGCCTACCAATGTCGGAGGATGAGTTTAGTCAGTTTCCAGTGGGATAATAGATGGAGCTCTGTACTGCTGTGGGATGTGGCATTTTGGTGCGGACGGGAATGATAGCTTGCCCCCATTAAGGAGGAGCGGAATTAGGCCAAACATTTTCCCTTGCCATTTCTAAAGATCAATTAGCCACAGAGAAGCCACTCTATCCAGAAACCCCGTTAACAGTATAATCTGCACAGCGCTTTGAGATGTCTAGAAGACGTGAAAAGCAGAATTATTATCCAAATTCTATTCACTCCCACTGGGCAGAAATAATCTCAATGCCCTAAATCCCTCCCCTATTCCCCCCCAATAATAATAATAATAATAGTAATGGTCCTTACATTTGGTACAGCTCCATTCACCATGGGAGGATATCCCAAGTGCTCCACTGGATATACTGTATAAGGTAGATTGACTGTATATTTGTGGGTGAAACACGGCAGCCAGTTACTCACAAAAGCAGCCATAGAGTGAGTGGCCAATATTTATATGGTGGGATTGTCGGTCAGAACACCTGGTGAAATCCTCTTCTTTTTTTGAATGGTATCATGGGATCTTTAACGTTCAGCTGACCAGACAGATAGAACCTCAATTTAACATCTCAACTGAAGGACGGCATCTCCGACAATGCAGAGAGGAAACGTGCAAAGCGGAGAGATTTGGGGCAAAGGAGGACAGTATCTGACAGCTCAGCTGCAGATGGTGGGAGGGAGATAGCAGGGCAAGTAGAATTAGCCAAATGTTAGTGGGTATCAAGGGCATTGGAGTTGAGGTACAGATCAGCCATGAAGTAATACAATAGCGGAACAGGTTCAAGGGGCTGAAGAGCCTAATCCTGGTCCTATGTTCCTATGAGTTAAGGGAAAATAGTGCAGCAAGAGATTACCTTGCTGGGGTGGGGGTAAGGGCATGAAGGCATTTAAAAGTTAGAAGAAGGAACCTGAAATAGCCCCAGCATCCAGATACAGAAGGAGAAAATATGTGTGTGTATATATATAAAAAAATAAATAACAACACATGGAATAAACTGTAGACTGTTTTAAAAAAAATGTAGATTCTAGGTTACTCGATACTCAACATGTTAAATAATGCAACAATGTCAAGAGAATCAGTCCTGGGGAATTCTTATTTAGCAACCTCTTAAACAGGGACAAAGGCACAGCGTACAAATGTAGGAATGGAAGCCACGGAGCATAAGGGGCAGCTCGGGAACATGAAGCGGACTGAGGTTATCTGGGAGACGTCAGATCGGAGGAAATACTATTTGTCTCTCTCTGGTCCCAGTCAGATTGCTAGGTTATGATTATATTGCGCTGATAGGGCCCTGGCTGCTGAATAAACTGCTGGCTGCAGTAACCTTCCATTCATTTATCATCCGCTATCTTTTTGCCGCTACAACTGGGGCGGGGGAGATTCAGCTGGTGTGGCTATCCCTCAGCCACTGGATGCTTTTCCTCTCTGGCTCCTTTTACAAGTGGCTGACAATGTCCACATTCAGAAGGATGGTGTCAGCCCCTATCAGTTGGTAGCAGACTCGCTTCCGAGTCCGAAGGTTGAAACCTCCGCGTCGCGACTTTAAACTGACCTAGGCTGCCATTCATAAGAAGCATGAGGGGATGTGTGTGTGTGTGTGTGTGTGGGAGGGGGTGGGTGGATGGGGAGGGGGATACTGCTGCATTGTTGGTGGTGCCTTCCCTCCAGAAGGAAACGTTAAACCGAGGTCCCACTTGCGTCTGGTCAGGCGGACGTTAAATCCTGCAGCGTTTCTCCCTCCTGATTTCCCAATCCACCCTCTCACCACCTCCAAATAACAATGTGGTTGTTGGTCACTCAATCCACGCCTGTTTGCGAGTCACTGCTGTGCGCAATTAGCCATTTCACCCCACAAAATACACAGCAGTATTCACTTTACAGTATATTCTGTGAAGTGCTTTGAGGCATCGTAACCACACGCCAAGGTTCCATTGTTATTATATTAACGCAAGCCTTTGTCACTGCAACACAACAGCCTGACAACAAGAGCTGGTAAATAAGCCTCTCCGGCTGACAACACTCACTGCTTTTAGCCACGTCACATGCTCAGACCTCAACAAACACATTGTATTTTTTCCTTTTGCACAACTTGCGTTTAATCTTCGCGAAGCATTAAAATAATGAAGCGGACTGTTCTATCGAAAATCCCCAGGTCAGGGCGAGGTGATGTTTCATAAATAAATTAAACGCTAGCATTGATTCCCATTACCCCCTGCTTGAAACTGTTCATTTAGCGTTCCTCCCGAGATTTGCTCTCAATCTATAATCCTTTCTGCTCCCTTGAACACCGCCTACACTTTAGCATTAAAATATCAAATGTACCTAAGTGGCAACTCGACTTGCAGTATTAATATATTAGCGCTGAAAGCAAGTACAAAGCTGGACTGCTTTCCAGACGGGCAGGATAGTGTGTACAGTCCCCAGAGACATCAACACAGATATCGTCACTTGAGCACTCTCCTCAAATTCCTATTATTGTAACAAGCTTATTAGCTTTCAATTAGCTTTCAAAATGGAACTAGATAAATACCTAAAAAATACTAAACTGCCGGGTAATTTGTGGAAGGGGAGGGAGGGCTGATAAATGGGACTGAATGGATTGCTCTTTAATGGGCAGAATGGTTGGTGCGCCAATTTCTATGGTTTTATGTTTCAGTCAGAAGGTTGTGGGGACTTGGAATCACATGGTCTAAGTTATATTGTTGGAGGTGACGTCTTTTGGATGAGACGTAATAATAATACGTTAATGATTCAGTGGCGCTATCCGAAAAGAGAAGGGAGTTTCTCTCTCCCAGGGTCTTGGCAACAGTCCCCCAAATAATAAAAAATTGTCAATCGCTCCACGGCTGTTTGTGGGACATTGCTGTGAGCAAATTAAGTGACACATTTTGCTCACAAAATACACATTCAATCCACTTTCCATTATATCCTGTGAAGCGTTTTAATAATAATAATAATCCTTGCATTTGATGTAGCGCTTCTGGACGTCTCAAAGCGCTTCACAGAATATAATGTAAAGTGAATTGACTGTACATTTGTGGGCAAAACGCAGCAGCGCACAGCATTGTCCCACAAACAGTCATGAATTAAGTGACCAAATTATTGTTTTTTTTTCTGGAGGGATTATTATTGGGCATATGGTGTAAGAAAACTTGCCCAAGGCTCGAGATCAAATGCAACGATTATCTATATACAGTATATATAAAAGCCTTAGGTATGTTTCCACAATTGTAACAATGAACTTCTAAAAGGAAAACAAAAACCAATACAGCTTAAAAAACCCCAACAACAAGAAAAGCAACCCAGTGATTAAAGCTCACCCTTTTTTTTGTAAACAACAAATACATTATTTGAAAAAAGTTTTGAAATATATGAATAAACATGTTCAAAAACACTAGGCTGCGTATGTTACGCGTGGGTATAAGAAGTTATTATTGTTATGTGAGGGGACAGGTTTCATGCCTTCTCTAGGCTGATATATTTCGCCCACAAATATTCAGTCAATTTTCCTACACTTTTTCGTCCTGCCCCGACCCCTCCCCCACTGCTCTTGTTCCTACCTAACTATACAGCGCCTTGGGACGTCCTTCGACGTGAAAGGCGCTATATAAATGTAAGTTTTTATTGATTGATTGATTGATTGATTGATTGATATAGGATACGAAGGAAGAATAACTGGAGCAGGTGGATGCCATTCAGCCCATCAAGCCTGTTCCACCAGAGAATCGAATCTTGTAGAATATTTTAATCCTAGTGCCCTGCCCTGTCCCCAGCTCCCCCACCTTTCTATGTGTCTCGCTTTTAAACATTCCCCATTGATTCCATCTGTACAGCTTTCTGGGGGCAGAGCATCCCCTCCACTCTCTGTGGGAAGTTATTGCTTCCTGAACTCACCTCTGACTACCCTGTCCCTAAGTCTCTGACCCTTGTAATGACCCCTCTACCGGAGGGAAGAGTCTAACCCGTCAATTCCTGGTATTATTTTAAGCACCTCAATCAAATAAGTCTTCACATAGACTATATTTCACCCGGAGACCAGTGTTTGCCTTATTGATCTCTTCCTTATGCCACTGCTCTTTGATCCAATGCTGCTGGACTTGGTGGGTGAGTGGGTGGGTAGGATCGGAAAATATAGATACGTAGACAGACAAATAATCAGACACATACACAGACCCACACACACACACACCAACAGACGCACATACAAACAGAACACACACACAGACACATCACATAAACACAGACAGATATACACGCACACAGTTGAATACTCTGCCCACGCCCATTGCCCGAGCTTAAGCATGAGCAATGGCCAGGTGTGTGTGGAAGAAGAGGCAACACAGGGAATCACGAGCCAGAGCCTTTGAGAGAAACGAAGCCTGAGAGCTGAACAGAGTAAAACACTAGAAAAAAACATAACAGCTCTGTTATCAAACCAGCGAGACTCACTGGGATGTGAAAGATCAGGCCTGGGAATCTTACGCTGATGAAACTGAGGTTTGTGCTGTAAGACAGCAGCGATTGCAGCCTGGTCTCGTTGTTAACTTGTTAACATTATTCTCCGGTGTCTCTCCAGCAGCGAGGTGGGGAATTGTAGATGTGTCAGTCAGCGCAGGACAGTAGCACAGGAGCCACACTGAGCGACTGACAGTAGATCACACGGAATAAGGGAACAAACATCTGCTACAGCTCTTAAACTTCCACTGGGAAATGAACCCCTACCCACCCC
Organism: Hydrolagus colliei; assembly: GCA_035084275.1. Taxonomy (NCBI): domain Eukaryota; kingdom Metazoa; phylum Chordata; class Chondrichthyes; order Chimaeriformes; family Chimaeridae; genus Hydrolagus; species Hydrolagus colliei. The sequence continues at coordinate 6,245,789 of CM068766.1, read as the reverse complement.
GGCCCCCCCCCCACACACACACACACACACACATACACACACACACACACAGGCCTACCTGCTTATGCTGACCTTGAAAGGAACAAGTGAATTTTTTGTGCTGTTGACGTAATAATAATCCTTGCATTTGGAATAAAGCCTTATCACGTCTTCGAGTCATTTCAAAGCGCTTCACAGGAAACACTGTAAGGTCAAATGACTACATTCCTGGTAAGCGCCTGATTGTTCAGCGCTTTGGGACGTCCTCCCGACGTGAAGGGCGCCCTGTAAATCTAATTTTGTTGTTGTTGTACATTTTGTACAACAAAAGTGATAATAACACAATGTACTAATACTTTTAGGGGGCCTGAAAAATTTGCGGTTATTTTGTTCCCACCCCATTCCCCACCCGGACTTGGGGGAAATGTGACTAGCTTTTAAATTTGCTACTTTCTTCAGTATTTGCTTTTTGGCATCAATTTCTGCTTCCATTTAGATCCCTACCACCTATTTTAATAAATATAATAATAATAATCCTTGCATTTGATATAGCACTTTTCACATCTTATCAACTCTCAACGCGCTTCACAGAATATACTGTAAAGTGAAGTGACTGTATAATTGTGGGTGAAATACGACAGCCAATTGCGCACAGTGGTGTCCCACAAACAGTTGTGGATTGAAAATGAACAATTTTTAGATTGTTTTTTTTTTGAGGGATTGTTATTAGGCATGTGGAGAAAGGAAACTTCCCCAAGGTTTCGCCCTGATCTGCCTGGATTCGAACACAGATCGCACGCTTGTAAGGCGAGTGCTCTAAACACTGAGCTACAAGAGCTCCGTCGGTGGCACTGGAAGAATGTGTGTGGAGAAATTGTTGCATCGAGGGGAGGGAATGGGATTCAAATCCTGTGAGATGAGATCTATGTGGATTCACCAGGAAAAGACTAACTCTAATCTCTAATCTTGTTCAAGGCTTTTTCATTCTAAAACTGAGTACAGTTAACACTGTGTTCTTGTTGTGCAGTGCTGTAGCTCAGTGGTTAGAGCATTCATCTCACAAGCGAGAGGACCTGGGTTTGATTCCCAGTAGGGCGAAATGTTGGGCAAGTTTCCTTACTCCACACGCCTTTGTTTACTGAGCAGTAAGTAGGAACCCTGTAGTTAATCACCTTATTACCCTCTTTACAGGGGTAATAATCTCGCAAGGAAAAATTGGTCACTCAATCAATGACTGTTTGTGTATAATTGGCTGCTGTATTTTGCCCACAAAATACAGTCAATCCACTTTACAATATATCCTGTGAAGCGCTTTGAGGAATCTCAATGACATGATGAGGCGTTATATGAAAAGCAAAGGTTATTATTATTACATCGTGGAGGGAGGGGTTGACTATAGACACAGGCAAACAGGAAGGAGAGGGCAAGGCGGAGGGATAGAGGAAGAGTGTAGTAGTGTAGTGGCTAAAAGCTCAGCCTCCAATGGTAGAACGGAGGGCACGAGAGATTATGCAGAAGGCAGGAGCCAGTCGAGTGGAGGCAGCAGGTTATGGGTTGGTGGGAATAAGCAGGTCAGAGAGGTCGGGAGTTGCCAGGGCAAGAAGGGACTCAGCTTAAAGGAAAAGTGTTGGGTTCAATCAGTGGCAGTCAACATTACCGGCAAAGGCTTTGGAGATGTGATCCTTCTTCCACTCCCAGGGCTGGTCGTACTCGTCTGCGGGTCGCTCGTCGTCCTGAGGCAGACGGCTTTCCCGGGTTTTCTGAGCCGCTGTGTTCTCCGTGTCTGACTCCTCATCGTTCTCCCGGGGCTCGTAGGGCGTGTCGTACAGCTGGAGACCCTTCCCCAATTTCTTGTCTCCCTTTCTCTGGAATTCTGTAGGAATAGACAGAAGACAATGACTCTCTCACGTGAGATGGCGAGGGCCTGACACAACGCCCTTAGTGACTGGATTACTATAACAAACTTCATCACGTTAAAGATATCCTAAAGCGCTTCCCAGTTTTCTGTTACGTGCAGTAACTGTGTATTTTGTGGGCAAACTCAGCAGCCAATTTGTGCATAGCGGTGTCCCACAAACAGCAGTGTCCCTCTGTGAAGTGAAGTGAAGTCCAATGGGAGAGTGGCTATGCCCTAGGTTACATAGGGAGAACATTTTAGTAACATAGCAATGGGTAGACGAGAAAAGACCAAGGTCCATCCTGTTCGCCTTCCACCATCCTGTTAGTTGCTTGACATGTCGTGTCCTGAACTCCTCATACATTGTATGACATAATAATGTACGCCCAAATATTATTTCCCCAATAAATCTGTCTAATTTTCGATTTGAAAGAATCGACTCTCTGCTTCCACCGTCTCCCTACATTTACTGGTTGTTCTCTGAAATAGTATTTTTGCAGATTGGATTGGAATTTTCGCTTGGTTTCTGTCGGTTGCTATCCAGCGCCTACTCCCCACCCCCACCACCGCCTAATACTAACTAGTGCCCAGAGAGGCCCTGGGGGAGGGCAGGACGGCGCTGTGGTGTCCCAGTGATGTGCCATCAGCCATCCCTGGTTCTCAAAAATGACAATTTTTCAAGCAATGTCCAGCACTGCAACAAGAACAACAACTTGCATTCATGTAGCGGGCCACACGCGGATGGCATCCCAGAGTGCTTGGCAATGGCGGAGCACGGGGCAGAGCCGGGGGGAGGTGACCACAGGCACGGTCGATGAGGAAGGTCTTCAGGCGTGACCCAAAGATGGGGAAATGGGGGTCAAGATGGAGAGATAGAGGAGGAGTGTGCCAGAGTTTGGGAGCGTAGTGACTGAAAGCCGAGCTACCAATGGTGGAATGGAAGATGACAACTACAGGTTGCATTTATATAGCGCCCTTCACACCAGGGGGCGTCTCGGAATTCTTGAGTCAAGGAGCAAGCAAAGGGCCGCAGCCAGTCGAGTGGAGACAGGATAGAGAATACAGATGGAAATCTCCCCCCACTGTGCCCCCAGGAGAGAAGTACAGTACAGAGGATATATCACCGAGCAGAGAGACCCAAACACAGCAAAACCCATCCTTATTCTGATCACACAACCCACACTTGCTACAGTATTGGTATCTGCACACTGTTAATGTGCTGTCAGCCTTTGGTTTCATCACCTGTCAGCTTAACAAAGACAAGTACCTCAGTCTAGTTTTCAGCCAATTTACTGCTTTCAGTGACTGTCTCCCTCTGTCAGTTCACTTTTCCTCAATGTGGACAGGATAACTAATGCTAAGCTCCGCGTCACGGCAGCACAGATAACCTCGCTCATGTCATCTCCCTTTGCTCAAGAGGTATTCTGTGTTTTGCGCTTAGTGAGAGATGTCACTGCTGGAAACTGAGTCCTTTCCTCCATTTCAGGCCCAATTGTCAGCATCCAGCACTCGCCAGACACACACAGCACAGGTTTGGGACACAGTAAAGATCCTTCTACACTGTCCGTCCACACTCCTAGGTCAGGGTTAGATACACAGTAAAGCAAAATAATAATTATACTACTAATAATAATTCCTGTGTTTGACACAGCATCTTTTACGTTGGGAGGACGTCTCAAAGCTTTTCATTGAACTTACTAGAAACACGTCAACCCGAGCAGGCTGGTGGGACCTTAGAATAATGCCCAACCTGAAGGACAGTCTGTCCCCACCCCCAGCATTGTGCTGGGGCAGCAGCCAGGACTGTGAGCTCACAGAATAGGAGGTGACTTCCACTGCTTGCGGCAGTGAGAGGGTTAAGCCCACACAGAGACACAACGCTTGGCAGCTCCCTCTCGCTTACAATTCTCATCAGCATCACCTTGTCCATGACCACTCAGGCCCAAGGCCAACATACATTCCCGAGGGTTCCTGGTTGTTACGGTAACCAGGTGAAACTGAGTCATTGTGAAAGGCCGACTGGGACCTCATTCACCCCTTAACCCAGTGGCTTCCAAACATTAAATAGCGACGCACCCCCCCACCCCCAGCCCCACTAACTCAGCAAAGTTCTCATTGCGCCCCCCACCCCACTCCCTCCTTCATATTGAATAATTTTCACAAATGATAACAGCAAATTCAATATTTTCTTTACCTGTTTTTAATCAGTTTTTTTAAAATACTGTATTAACAAAAAACATTAAATTCTTAAAAGTTTTAATGAAATGAAAAAAATTATTAAAATTGTGCAACCAATTACTACACTCACATTTACAATTTACAACACTTAGAATTTCTTAGTGTGATGTGTGAGTTTGCTTTCCATTGCAAAGTTTCTCCCTGACTGTCTGCCCAGCTCACTCACTCACTCACTCACTCACTCACTGCTGGTCTCTCTCGCTGCCAGCCTGGCTCACTCCCAGGTTCTAGCTCCATCGTGCCCCCTTTCCACCCACTGGCGAAAGACGTATCAGCGAACGTTGCAACATTAAGTAGGGTTTACCTGTAATAAGAACGATAACGGCCGCGTCCCACCCCTCCCCCCCCCCCCCCCCCAGCCAACGGTACACGCCCCCGCAACGGTCCGCGCCCCTCCACTGCCTTAACCCTTCCCTGTGCGAGGCAAGTTCTGCTTCCTACTTAACTGACTTACTTTCCCCCTATAAGCCCACCCGGACCCTCCGTTCAGCAGGACTTGGCCTGCTCCAAGCCCCCCGCCCGAACCGCCCCACCATCGGAGGCTGGGCCTTCAGTTTTTCCGCTCCCACCCTGTGGAACTCCATCCCCCAATCCCTCCGCCTTGTTTCTTCCCTTTCCTCTTTCAAGGCCGGTTTGAAGACTTTCCTCTTCGACCGTGCCTTTTGTTCCCCCCCGAATTTTTCGACCTCCCCTACGTGTTTCACCCCTTCCCGAACACTCCCCTCCCAGCTCGGGTCACACGCCTCCTGTGCAGCGCCTCGGGAGGACGTCCTCCCGAGGTGAAAGGCGCTTTATAAGTTTAAGTTTATGTTGTTGTTGTTGCTTCCTATCATTGGAGACAAATGGCTCCGCGCTGTAGCAGACAATGTCCTTGGCCCCACTTTGCCTGCCTTCGGATGACACCTGGAGGCTTCTCTCTTCACGCTGACCCCGACAACTCGACAATATTCTCATCAACTAAGCCGCAAGAGAAGAGGCCACAGTTCAGACCTCACTGAAGGCTGGTAAACCCCCTTGCACTCATTTCCTATTTACTTTGCCTTCAGAAACACAGTCCCCAGAGATGTACAATCATGGCTATTGCTGCCACTTTCACACATTACTGTCAGAACAATTCCATTTGATGCCTGACATTTACGCAATTCTACCTCAGTATCTCCACAGCTCGCTGGAGCACAGGAATCCGTCCAAAAAGACATATAATAAAAAAACTCCAAAGAATCATAATTTGTGTGCAATTGGCACACAGCATTGGACCACAGACAGGCGTGGATTGAAGTGACCAAATTATGATTCTTTGGAGTTTTTTTATTATATGTCTTTTTGGACGGATTCCACAGACAGTTTTTCACCCATAAAATATAGTCACGACACTTGATATATCCTGTAAAGCGCTTTGAGACTTCTCAAAGCGGTGATAAGGCGCTATATATCAAATGCAAGGATTATTCTTCTTTTTATTATTATTTCACCCACAAATATACAGTCAATTAACTTTACTGTATATTCTGTGAAACGCTTTGAGACGTCTGGAATACGTGAAAAAGCACTATATCAAATTCAAGGATTTTTATTATTATATTCTAGTATTTTTATTGTTAACTCATCCCAAGCTGAATGGACCGCAGCGCCGCAATCTGATTCAGTCTATCTATCTCAGACAGCAGCTCTTTGCAAGAGAAAAAAAATTGCACGGCTATGGGGAACGATTGGGGGAGTGGGATTAATTGGACAGATCTTTCAAAGACCTGGCACAGACAAGATATTCAGAGGCACCATCCGGCCCTTCAAAGTGCTGACTCCACCAATCTCCAGCAAGACAGGACCTCGGTTCAACATCTCACCTAACTGGCCCACAATTCAAGGCATGCTTTCCACTGCAAGGAGCTGCGGTCTGAGACACTCTCTGGTGCAGACAGCAACCCCAGGATGAATTTGGGGCGGTATTAAAATCCCCAAACCACTGGTTTCCAAAAGAGCAATCCTTACTGGCAATCCCCCTGATCAAAACCTCATCCATGGCTGTTTGTGTGTTGTTGCTGTGGCAAAAAACAGCGGCAGCGATCAACCACAAAAATACACAGTCACTACACCCTTTACAGTATATCCTGCGATGCACTTTAAGCACATAAGAATTAGGAACAGGAGTAGGCCATTCAGCCCATCGAGCCTGCCCCGCCATTCAATAAAATCATAGCTAATCTTCTAATCTAACTCCATCTACCCGCTTTATCCCTACACCCCTTAATCCCTTTATCCATAAGAAGGTGTTTTCCTGATAGGAAAGGTGCTACTTAAGAATTATTATTATTATTATAAATTTGGGATAGCGCCTTGGATTTGATATAACAGCGATGAGGAACCTTTGGCTAAGATTTCCCAGAGAGAGAGAGGGAGAGAGACTGTCTAGCTCCGCCGTTCAGGGGGAAAGAACGCTGAGAGAAGTAGAGTTGTGTCTCACTCTCAAGCAAATTACAAAACACTGAGTGCCCAACTAACCCAGACTGTTACAAAATTTGATAGCTCAGTAAACATGCAAGTTATTACTTCCTTCACTGCATTTAGAGTCAATCCACTGATTTTAATAAAATAGAGAGGTGTAGTCTAAACCAAATCAGCTTCATCTGATACTGCATCAATCTCATCCTAGTCACTCATCCCAGCAAAATAAAAAACCCTTTGATTGTTACGGCCCTGAAAATATGTCGAAACGTCTCAAAGAGCTTCACAGGAAATTGCTGTCGAATGTAGTGACTGCGCATATTTTTAGGCAAACACACGCGGCCCATTTGACTCAGCAAAATCCCATAGATTGCTGTGAAGGCATTGACCCATTTAGCTGGCCACGTCAAGGATCCCATGGCTCTCACTACTCAAGCAGAAAAGGGAGTTTCTCCTTGTGTTCTGGCTTACAATCCCCCCAAATAAAATTAGCCATTTGCTTCGAGGCTCTTTGGGGGACATTGCTGTGCGCAAATTGGCTGCTGGGTTTACTTACAAAAATACCACAGGCACGAGGAGTTAGTGTAAATTACTGTTGAATCCCGTGAAGCACATTTGGAACATTCTGCCACGAAGAAAGGCCATATATCAATGGCAAGGATTATTATAAACTTGCTCCCAAATCTCCAATCGGCTGCATAATATCTCCTGGCTGTGTTGCTGGTCTGCCACAAAAATAATATTCGCTCGCTCTCCAATTAATGACATTGTGTACAGGGCAGCGAGCACATGAAAGGGGGAGCGGAGGGAGCAGCCGTCTTAACAACAGTTATCGGAATTTATCATCCGTCCTTTGATTCCGCGCTGATTCCTGATATTCCCGATAAAAAGACTCCTTTTGCAAGTCCCGAGCAGGCAGACGCAACATGCTGTGCGAAGCTCGGCTTTAATGTACGGGGATTGGCAGCGATATGGCACTGATATTAGTTACGTGCGGCTGAGCCACGCTGTTAGCAACACAAACAAGGTAATTTGAAGCCTGGCTTCTGAAGCAGAGAAATTAAATGAGGATTTCAATATTAGTTTGGAAAAAAACCCACAGTCTGACGGGAGGCTCGAGACAGACTTACCGCTTCACACTGCAGTGAAATTCTGTCGAAATAGGCTAATAAATTACTCCAAGCCATTCTGGGGAAGACAGACGACAATTTCAAGGGGCCCGAGACAGCTGAACACGGCTAATAGCTTCTGCTTTCACACACACTCACTGCCTCGTACATCTAGATTTCTCAAAAGATTTCACAGGGGATTCCCAGCTAACTGCTGTGGCTGTGTGTGTATGTCGGGACATTGCATTGCATTGGCCATTTTGCAAACAGCCATATCCCCCAAACCCCCATAAAGTCAATCACCAATGTTACCAGGAGAGAGAAACTCTCTTCTCTTCTCTATTAATGCCTTTTCTTTAACGCTCAACTAATTAGGCCAACAGGACCTCGGTTGAACATCTGATTCAAACCTCCGACATCACAACAACTCTCCCTGACTGACAACTCCCCAGTTGGAGCTCCTGTAGCTCAGTGGTTAGAACACTCACCTTACAAGCGTGAGACTTGTGTTCGAATCCAGGCAGGTCAGGGCGAAACCTTGCGCCAGTTTCCTTACTCCACACACACACACACACACACACCTACTAATAATCCCTCCAATAAAAACCACAATACTAAACTTGGCTGCCGCGTTTCTCCCACAAATATACAGTCAATTCACTTTACAGTATATTCTGTGAGGTGCTTTGAGACGTCGATAAAGATGTGAAAAGCGCTACATCAAATGCAAGGATTATTATTATAGTTCAAATCGGTCACTCGCTCCGTGGCTGTTACGTGAAACGTTGCTGTGCGTTTGTCCACGTAAAGACAACACCTTGCTCCCTTCACACAGAGTAGCGTCCCAGAGCGCTTAACAGTGTAACCTTGTTCTGAAGCGCCTTGAGATGTCCTCCCAATATGAACATTTCTTGTCATTAGTGAATTGTATCATACATGCAAATGCGAAACCAAACGAAAGGTTTAGATCTGTTTGTCATTGACTGTGAAAGAAAAGAGTGTTCTGGTCACCGTGAATCAATGCTCCTACGTACATAAACGACGTCCACTTGCCCGAAACGAAAGCACCCACCCGACCCCTATCCTCGCCCCAGCCCGCGCCCTACCACTGAGCCCCTCCCTTGGAGAGAAAAAGGAGGGAAATTGGAAAGAGGATTTAAATTAATGATATTTTAATAAAAAAATTAACTTCCCATTTGCATTATTTACAAACAATTACATGCCGAGCTGTTCAGAAACCCGACGCTGTGAATAAGACATTAAGTTGGCCTCTTTGGCTGTAACAATGAGATTCGTCTGCTTACAGCTGGTGGTTTAATAATAGATAAGGAACAGCGCTACACATGTGTGCCAAGCACTGGATTCCTGCCAGTGCTTTTTTTTTTACTGTTGACAATTGGCGTGTGTGACATTAAAGGAGCAAAATTATTCTGCAAGTGTTAAAGCCATCACTCTCCCTCCGGACCCTTGGAACTGTTTTGTTCCTCTCACCCTGGCTTCAATAAACTTCCAAATATATCACTGCCAGACTGCGCTGTGTCCTTAAACCACTTATTCCCTTGGTCGATGTCCACCTCTGCGTTTGCCTGAATTCACCATCACTACAAGTGCCAGCAATTCTCTGTAAAGCGCTTTCAGATATTTTGACATTCCCGGCTCGGTATCCAACACAAGGCTTGTTATTATATTATTATTGATGTGTCAGCCTGGGCTCAATCAGTACTCTTGCCTTTGAGTCAGAAGGTTGTGAGTTTACGCACCCAGCTCGAGTCTTTTGAGTTGAGAGTCTATCTAGGCTGACACTCCAGTGCATCTCTGGGGGGGATGGGGGGGAGTTGGTGCTGCTTTATCAGAGATTCTGTGCTTCAGATGAGACATTAATCTGAGAGCCTGTTCGGGTGGACGTTAAAGGTCCCACGTCACAACTCAAAAAGCGGTCGGAGTTTTTCCTGGTATCTGTGCTACAACAACAAACCCCCAGATGAAATTGGTCACTCACTTGACGACTGTTTGTGGGACATTGCTGTGTGTAAATTGCCGCACAGTTGGGGCCTTCGATTTTGAGACATGACATCCCACTGAGGACCTTCAAGAGAAGTCCAACATATTTAATGGGATTGAAAAAGTAAAACCCAAAACAGCACTTTGGGACGTACAGTACTGAGGCGGTGGAGCAGGGTGTAGGTTTACAGTTGTACAGGGCAATTTCAGGACAGTACATTTTTTCTTTACTCCAAGGGTAATTAATGACTGAAATTGGTTGCCAGGAACGATAGTTGAGGCCACAACATTGGAACTCTTTAAACAGCACCTTTGATGGAAGGACAGCAGGGTGGATGTTCTGATGGAATGAGAACAGATGGGCTGAAGGGCTTTCTTCGTCCAAACCAATCTTATCATCTCGTCAAACATACAACCTTCTGACTCGGAGGTGAGAATGCTCCTGACTGAGCCAGGCTGGCACCTTGGCACTTACTGGGGATTGGAAGCTCAGAGATTTCTGTTCTGCCCATGGGACAGTGAACACAACAACTGCATCTCCGAAAACTAATAAGGGAGACTGGCAGGAGATGAATGGAGCCCAAGATAGTACCCAGCTCCAGGGCAGGCACCAGGAATGCAGATATTTCCGATATCCCTTCTTCTTCCTCCTCCTCACCCGCACCAAGCTTCGCTCCCCCATTACCCCAGTCCTTGCCAGACTTCACTAGCTCCCTGTCCCTGAGAGGATCGACTTCAAGATCCTCACCCTTGCTTTCAAGTCCCTCTACTCCTCTGCACCCCCCTACCTCTCTGATCTCCTCTCTCCCCAAACCAGCACCTGCTGCCTTCGCTCCACCGGGTCTGGCCTCCTCCATGTCCCCCGAATCCTCTGCTCCACCCTCAATGGCCGTGCCTTCAGCCACTATGCCCTGAGGCTCTGGAACTCCTTCACTCCCTTCGCCTCTCTCACTCTCTTCCCAGTTTCAGGTCACGGCTAAAGACCTTTCCCTTCCACCGTGCCTTTGGTCACCTTTCTACCCCTGCCCCTGGCTCGGCCCCGGGATCCGTTATTGTGAAGCGCTCTGAGACGCCGTCCAGTGTGAAGGGCGCTATATAAATTGAGTTGTTGTTGTTGTTGTTCTTGTTCTTTCCTCTCCCCCCCCCCCCCTCCCCCAACCCCCTGCTAGGCTCACCTTGGGAAGAGGAACAAGAACATAAGAACAGGAGGGGGCCATTCAGCCCCTCGGGCCTGTTCCTTCATTTTATTAGATCACGTAGATCTGTATCTCAACATCAAATATCCGGCATTGTTCCATAACCCTTGACCTAACAAATATCTATTCCCCGCTCATTCATGAAAATGTGAATGGATCTAGCATTCACAGCCTTTAGGGTGGTGGAGAGTTCCAAACTTCCACTAACCTTTGCAAGACTGAGGTGGGTAGATTTTGTGAGGTCAGGGTGTCAAGGCATATGGGACAAAGGCGGATAATTGGAGTTGAGGCAAGGAACTGCTTGATCTAATAGAATGGCAGAACAGGATCAAACAGTTGAATGCTTCCTGATTTCACTTCTAAACGATTTAGCTCTAAATTTAAGATTGTTCCCCCTCCCCCCACTCACCCTAGAAGACAGAGAGATATAGAGGCAGAGAGAATGCCCACACAAAAACACAAAGACAGCGGGAAATCAAGAGACCACAATCTGAATGTATCTAACCCCCCAATCTACACGACCCAAAATGAAGTGAGGTTTTATTCGATTTCCTTGTCAAAATTGAAGCACGTTCAGGGTTTCTGATCTACGGTAATTTAATGCTATTGCTAGCGATCGGTTTCCACTGAAAATGAAAGCAAACCGGGCGACGAGGTCTAGTGGAAGTAGCCAGCAATCACAAAGCTGGCTTAATAACACAGAGAGGGTCATTACAGGCCTCCTGAGTGCTTTTGCCCTGACTGACCAGACTGACTTGGACAGCAATTGTGCTAAGATCAACCGGTATTGTATCTTGTGTTAAGGAAGTGTTATTACACAGAATTACATAGAATGAACAGCACAGAAATAGGCCATTTGGCCCAATTGTTCTATGTTGGTGTTTATATCCATATAAGCCTCCTCTTCCAGTCTAGGTATATATTTGAAAACGCATTTGTGTACCTATGTGTGTGTATGTATACAATTGTGTGATGTATATTTTATATGTGTATTTGTGCAGACTTTTCTCCTTTGCCAAACTTCACTTATCTTTCCCCACCCCCAACAGAGACAAAAGCGGTAATAATAATAATCGTTGCATTTGCTATAGCGCTTTTCACGTCTTCTAGACGTCACAAAGCACTTCACAGAATATACTGTAAAATGAATTTGTGGGCGAAACGCGGCAGCCAATTGCGCACAGCAGCGTCCCCACAAACAGTCGTGGATTGAAATGGCCAAATTTATTATCGTTTTTTGGGGGGAGAGATTATTGTTAGGCATGTGGAGTAAGGAAACTTGCTCACGGTTTCGCCCTGACCTGCCTGGATTCGAACACAAGTCTCACGCTTGTAATGCTCTAACTACTGAGCTACAGAACTCCATGTCTTGCCATAGGTGGGGGAGGGGGTTAGAGGAAGAGAGAGCGATGCTGGGCAGAGAAGGGGGGTTTCGAGGGAGAGGTGAGGATGATGGGAATGTAGAAGCCTCGACGGGAAAAAACCCAAATTGAATGAAAATCCATTGAAATAACTGAAGCTTGACAAATGACCCCAGTAACACAGATGCTGTTCACTCTTCCTGCCCGCGAGCAAGGTGTGGACTGATAAACAGATTGCACTGTCGATTCAGATCGATAAAGTTTCAGTTTTGCAGGAATTAAACAATGTCTTTAATTACCTGTCACTCAGCCACTGAGAGCTTAGCACAGTCACGTGGTCAGATTAGTTTTTTTCTCTGATAAACAATTATCAGGAAGCAGCGGCTGTTGGACAATTTGGTTGGCATTTATTATTACAATATTAATAATAACAATCCTTGCATTTGATATAGATATTGAGACGGCACAAAGTGCTTCGCAGAATATACCGTAAAGTGGACTGACTTTATATTTTGTGGGCGAAACACATCAGTCAATTTCAAACAGCGGTGTCCCACAAACAACCGTGGATCGAGTGACCAAATTAGTGGGCGGGGGCGGTGTTTAAAAAGCATTATTTCTCCTTTAAAGTAATCCACCAATCGACTAACAACCGAGTTCCTACTTACGGCTAGGTAAACAGAGCAGTGTGGAGTAAGGAAACGTACCTAAGGTTTCGCTCTGCCCAGGAATTGAACCCAGGTCCTCTCGATTGCGAGGCAAGTGCTCTAACCACCGAGCTACAGGATTATTACCCACCCCTAGTCGCCCAGAAAAGATGTCGGGGTGGGGGGAGAGGAACTCTAAAGTCCTTATGAGTAATGGTGTCTCCTGTGATATAGTTTAGTAAAGAGCTACAGTACTTAGAACCATGTTTCAGAATGCGTTGGGGGCACATTCATGTTCAGTGAGAGTGGGGGTGGGGTGGAGGTGCGGGTGGGAGTGTGGGAGGGGGGGGCGCGGAGAGTGGAGGTGGAGGGGAGGAAAGCAGGGCAGAGACACAATCTGGCTTTAAATGCTGAAATATCATGGCCTGCAGCTGAATTATGACCTACAATTAAAGCGGGGAAAGAATTTTGCATCCAGATAATGCCTGTCGTAAATTATTCATAGATTAATAAGAAGTTCTTTTACACATGATATCGGGTAGCTCCGTCCACAAGCATGGCACTTTCCTTCATCGATTGCAGCTAAAAGCTTTTTGACAGCCACCAATTAATTTACTCCCCCCCTCCCCCTACCACCCCACGCATCATTAAAAAGAAAAATTTACTCCAATTAACTATGCTTTTGTAAGCATTGGTCTGTGTATTAACGGTGAGAGAGAGAGAGAGGTTTAAACAGATGCTTGGCTTCACAAAGAAACACAACCTTCACTGAGAACTAACTCGCTCCGTCTGATATTCCAAAAAGGACACCAAAAAGTAATTACATTTACCCAGCGCCTTTCACATCAGGAGGACATCCCAAGGCCTGAGCTGGTGGTTGGAAACAGTGGGGGTGGAGTGTAAGGATGGTGGGGCAGGGGGGGGGGGGGGGGGGGTAGGAGGGTGACCGAAGCTGCTGTTGAAGAGGAGGGGACTTGAGATGGGCCTTGAAGGAGGCAATAGAGGGTCTAGGGGGTGAAGGGACATGGCAAAATAATAATCCTTACATTTGATGCAGCTGAAAGTGCTTCACAGATTGTGAACTGTAAAGTGAATTGACTGTGGGCAGCCAATTGGGCACAGCAGTGACCCGCAAACAGTTGTGGATTGGGTGACCAAATAATTGTTGTTTTTTTCCTTCAGGGATTATTATCAGGTGTGTGGAGTTAGGCTAATTGCCCAAGGTTTAGCTGGGAATCAAACCCAGGTCCTCTCGCTTGTGAGGCGAGTACTCTAACCACTTAGCTGCAGGACTCCACAAAGGATTGTGTAAAGAAATAAATTGATATATAAATAAATAAAAATTGCGGAGAGGTAGAAGGAGGTGAAGGTCAGGCACAAAACAGCATGAATTCAAGCTCAGAGAAGAGGAGGCGAGAGCAAGCCAATGTGAGGGGAAATCAAACACCAGAGCTCCAGCCTGAACACTGTAAATTGCTCAGGAACAGTCTAAGGGGATTATTTGAGTAAGGGAATCCAGTGTGAAAATTCAAGCATTTAATTAGCTCAAAATTAATCAAGTTGAGCGTGAGGAGTTTTCCCTTCTCGCTCCCTCCCCCTTGGAGAACTTTATCTCCTTTTTTCCTTTTGCCGGGTATCGGTTTTGCAAGTCCTAATTTAATAATTTATCAGAATAATCCTTACATTTGGTACTGAGAGGGCGTCACCAAGCGCTTCATGGGGTATACTGTAAAGTGGAGTGACTGTACATTTTGCGGGTGAACGCAGCAGCCAATTTGCGCACAGCAGCATCCCATAAATAGTTCTGCAGCTCAGTGGTTAGAGCACTCGCCTTACAAGTGTGAGACTTGTGTTCGAATCAAGGCAGGTCAGGGCAAATCCTTGGGCAGGTTTCCTTACTCCACACGCCTATTAATAATCCCTCCCAAAATATAACCACAATAATAAAATTGGTCATTTTAATCCATGACTGTTTGTGGGACACTGTTGTGCGCAAATGGTTGCCATGTTTCCCCCCCAAATATACAGTCAATTCACTTTACAGTATATTCTGTGAAGTGCTTTGAGACGTCTAGAAGACGTGAAAACTGCCATATCAAATGCAAGGATCATTATTGTGTTATTATGATGTGCGGGACCAATTTTATTCATGGTATGTCAGCCAGTAACAGGGAAAGAGAGACTCTTTCCAAAGGGAAATTTCTCTTTCCTCTTCTCTTTTCAAACAGGGCCATGGGATCTTTAATGTCCAGCTGAACAGGCAGATGGTTCCTTGTGTTAATGTATATTCCAAAGGCACCTCTGACGATACAACAACCCCCAGCACCGTGCTGGATTGCCACACTATAGCAGAGTATATGAGTTCAAAGCGCTGAGGTGGGGCTGGAACAAGCAACCTTCTGACTCAGAGGATTAAACTCAGCCAGGGCAGCGGGTCTATTTAATTTCCCTTTCTCCTTTGGCATCTCTGTGTATTGCTGATGAATTGCTCATCTATATTATAATGCGCCCGGGCTCTCTTCATGCTGAAGCAATTTGGTTTGCAATTTTAATTCAACATTTTGGATTAAACGCCCACATGAGGAGAGAGCAGATTTATTTTCGTGGGGAGCGGAAGAAAGGGCTGGCATTCTTACGGCTCTTTATCTTGAACCAAGTGCTTCACAGGTATTTGCTGCCGATTGCAAGTGACTTTCCACAAACCTATAATAAAGTAGTCATTTCAATCCACGACTGTTTGGGGGACACTGCTGTGCGCATTTGGCTGCCGCGTTTCGCTCACAAATATACAGTCAATTCAGTATATTCTGTAAAGTGAGAGGAATTGTAGCCTCCTACTATTACTGCCTTTCTTGAGATGCTTTACTGCAAAATTCTGAAACACTCCTCACCTCCTCCCTGCCTCCTGATGTATCTCGTCTTCTCTACTCCTATCTTTTTTCCAATCTCACTGTGACTCCTCACTTGGGTTGTGTAACAACCAACTGCACAGTGTAGGACACATTAGCATTCCGAGTCCAATTAGGCACCTAGCCATGTCCCTCAAACAGCCATGAAACAAATGACCAATTTGTATTTGGTGGATTGATGGCCAGGACACCGGGAGAGAGAAACTCCCTTCTCTTTTCGATTAGTGCCATGGGATCTTTAGCATGCGCCTAGGCCAGGCAGAAGGGACCTTGGTTTGACACCATTATCCGAAGGATGGCATCTCTGGCAATACAGCACAACCCCAGCGCTGCCCTGGAATGTCAGCGTAGACCATACGAGTTCAAGTCCCGATGTAGGATTTGGTCCTACAACCTTCTGACTCAAGAAAGGAGAGCCGAACTGACACAAAAAAAGGGGGGGAACTGTTTTGGAATGATTTATTATTTCCCCCCTGCACCCCGCCAACAATCTGTAGAATCCAGTAAGCGTGCTTGCAATCTTACCAGGATATAATTCTCAACGGATGAGGCACCAACAGACGGGTAGCTTGTAAATCAATGTGCAATAAATTAATGTCATCTTTTCATTGCACTGCACAGCTCCAGTCAGCAGAGTGAGGAACCAGGTTCATTTTATTCCGCCGTGATTGAAAGGGACATAATTAATTTTTTTTTCACAACGCATCAGATCATGCCTTGGGAAGCAATTAGGCTTGAACGAGCTAATTCGCCAGCAACTTTGTGGACCTCTTAAACCATACAAGCCCTGCTCAGCCCCAGAGGGGAGGAAATTGAAGTGGTGGTGATGGGGAGGCGGGTGCGGGGGAGAAAGAGAGGTGATGTCTGAAGCACTTCACAGAATGTACTGCAAAGTGAATTGACTGTATATTTGTGGGAGAGACGCAGCAGCCAATTGCGCACAGCAGTGTCCCACAGAACAGTCGTGGATTGAAGTGACCAACCTATTATGTATTGTGTTTTTTTTCTTGAGAGATTGTTATCAGGATGGGGAGCTATGGGGCGTGGGTAGAGGAAGGATAATAGGAATAATACTAACGCTTGCCTTTGATATAGCGCATTATCACTCTGTTGAGATGCCTCAAAGCTCTTATCAGGATATACTGTAAGATATACAGAGAGGTCTAGAAGACATAAAAAGTGCTATATCAAATGCAAGGAGATTATACTGTAAAGTGAATTGAATCTATGTTTTATGGGAGAAAGCATAGTTGAAGAGGTACGTTCTGAGAGAAGGGAGAAGGGGAGTTAGAAGGAGGGGAGTAAGGGTGAGATTGTGATGGGTGAAAGCTAAGAATGGTAAATATTTCAAGGGGAACAGAATAAAATGGAAGCGGGAAAGAGGAACAAGGAATAGTGACTGCTCTGGTGTGGTGAGCGGAGGCAGTAAGGTGTGGGTGGGTGGGTGGGGGGGGAAGCTTTCACCGGTTTGATGCTCCATAGGGCTGTAAATGTCTATGTTTCTTCAAAGAATACAAGTCACCCCAGGGTTGTTCAAACAGAAAATTTACCGATCGTTATTTTTCAGATCCTGTTTTTGCGCAGCAAAGTGAAGAAATCACAGGCGCAGTCAGAGGCAATCCAGATCTGGGAAGCTTCGCAAAAGCGCCGGTGATAGATCTTTTCTCAGGAATGTAACGAGCAAAAAAAAAAAAAATCAAGGGGAGAAGACAGTAAGACATCAGTGATTTGCATCTCGTTACATCTCTATCTCAGGGAAACTGGCTCCTTGGCAGTTTAATGACACTGCTGGATAATCCTGGATTGATGAGACCGCTCTGAAATGGGTTGCGATTATGTGGCGCTTGAAATGATACTCTGCAATCTACAATTACTTGGCGAGAGGTGTCAGCCTGCCTCAGTTGGTCGAAGGCTCTCCCATAAGTCAGAAGATTTGTGGGCTCAAGCCCCAGGTTGGGGAATTTGAACACACACAGTGACCGAATGACTGTGGTGTTCCTTAGGGTAGTGTTTAGAGCGCGTCTCGCAAGCCAGAGTTCCCAGGTTCGATTCATGGGCTTCTTGGGCGGTACCTCAGGCAAGTTTCCTTGCTCCACATGCATCTGTTTACCTAGCATTAAGTAGAAACCTGGTTGTTAGTCAATGGGCGGATGCCTTTCCGGGCTTAATAATTCCTTAAAAAATAATTGGTCACTCAATCCACAATGGGACACTGCTATGTGCAATTGGGTGCCACATTTTGCCCACATAACACACAGTCAATCCACTGAACAAAATATTCTGCGAACTTCTTTGAGACATCTGAACAACGTGATAATAATAGTAATCCTTGCATTTGATATATCGCTTTTCATGTCATATCAAACGCAAGAATAATTATTCTTAAGATTATTATTATTATTTTATCTGGAGTATTGTTGACCACAGTTAGTTCAGGCTGACATTAGAATGCAGTGCTGAGGGGAGGGGGGGGGGGGGGGGGGGGGAACGCTTTATGGATTGAGCTGCTGTCCTTCGGTCAAGATGTTAAACCAAGCCCGGGTCTGTCTGTTCAGCTGGACATTAAAGATTTTATGGCACAGTTCACAAAGAGATGGGAGCTTCTCTTTCCCTCTCTCTCCAGATGTCCTGGACAATAACCTTCCCACCACCGCCCCACCCCCACCCCCACCCAGATAAAATTGGTTTCTGCGTCATATGTTGAAAGTTTGTTGGAATAGACTCCCTAGGCAGTCAGTGGAAGCACAAAGTATCAATTATTTCACAAGCAAATTAGATCAGATTTCTTTTCGGTAATAGTATTGTGAGATACAGTATATAGTTGGGATAAGACATGAGTGTGTGACTGCCAGGCTGGGAGGAAGGGGAACTGGATGGACCTCGGTCATTTTTTGTCCAGCAATTCTTATGTTCTTATGGATTACAATTCACCCAAAAAACCTCTATTGGTTTCAACTGTATCCCTCCCCCAGCTCCCACCCATCCCTTGCCCTCCCTAAGCACCACCCGGATTGCACCCCAACCTCCCACCCGCATGAGTAACCCCATCCAATCCTACCCCTCATCCAGACCCCTGGCCCCAGCCAGTACCACCACCACCTCCCACGATGACACTTACGCACTATGACTCTCTGGGCCTCATATGGTTCCATGTAGCCATTATTCTCCACTTCCTGCTTCTCGTTGGCTTCTCTTCTCGCCTCGTGTCTGGTGTCAAAAGGGTCGGAGTAGTCATCGTCGGTCTGGAAGGCAGAGGCAGATTTGTGGGGTTAACAGAGGCCTGTGTCTCCATGCATAGTGACAGTACCTTATCATATCATTGAACAGTCTCAAAGTGCTTCACAAGATAACAATCATGATAATAATCCTTGCATTTAATCATGTCATTGAGATATCTCAAAGCGCGTCACAGAATATACTGTAAAGCAAACTGAGTACAGGTATATATTGTATGCTTGAAACGCAGCAGCCAATTGCACACAGCCAATTGTCCCACCAACAGTCGTGGATTGAGTGACAAATTTGTAAATATATTTTGAAGGGATTATTAACCCTGGAAAAGCGATCCGCCAATCAACCAACAACAAGGATTCTACTTACTATGAGGTTCACAGAAGCTTGTGGTGTAAGAAAACTTGTCCAATATTTCGCCCTGACCGGGAATCAAAACCCAGATCCTCTCGCTTATGAGGCGAGTGCTTTAACCACCAAGCTACACTGCCAACCCAGCTCCAATCTGGGAGGTCTGCAAACCCACCCATTGGGAAGGCCCACAAACACCAACAAGATGAGATTAATTGTTCTGCTCGTAACCAATTATTCTGGGGGGAGGGGAGTTGTTGGTCAGGGATCTTTAACGTCCACCTGCACAATGTGGACCTCGGTTTAATATCTCACCTGAAGGATGGCACTTCCGACAATGCAACCCACCCCCCCTCCCCTCCCACTATGTAGTTCCAAGTGCCAACATAGGGCTTGAACCCACAAGCTTCTGACTCGAGGTGAGAGAGAGCGTGAGCACTGAGCCAGGCTGACACCTTTAGAATTTTAGGATTAACAATTTCAGCAAAGGCCCAACTGATCTTTTTGTTCTCCCCTCAATTTATTATTAGTCTCATTTGATTTGAACTTTTTTTTATCCAGCGAAAACAAAAGACAAACCCTCCAGGGGAGAATACTGTATATCCACAGACGCCCCAGAATGAAAGATTTCAACTGGTGTCCCTCCCGTCACTTTCGCCCAGTAGCGGACGATAATTGCTCCGTTCAACAGTCCCGTCGATCGACCACATTCATACCCCTGGTTCTCGCTGATCTGATTTAACTAACACATGGACATTGTCTGGCTGACGTGCTGTAAAGTTGAGACTTGCGCACGGTACAGATTGTGACGATATCTCCCCTCCGAATTCCATCATCGAACCTTTGCATCGCACACGTGGAGAGAATTTGTCTACGCTACAGCGGTTTTAGATTGGATTAGATGTCAAGTCCCTCACTGAGATTTCCGAAAGGGAATGTCACTGCTCTCATTAAAGACCCGGGAGACTGAGTGACAGCCCTTCAGCCCAGTGCCTTGTCCAAACTCCAGCTTGTGAGCAAATGTGGCTGGCATCACCAGCTCAGTCACAACAGATGGGATTCAATTATTTTTGCGCCGATTTTTATGCGAGGGAGGAGAGGGGAAGGGAGGAGAGGGGAAGCGGAGAGAATGTTTATGGCCACTTTAGCTTGTGTGACAATCAGATCTGCTGTGTCTTCTCAGCGCCAACCCCCACCCTCCCCACTCCCTCCTCGCAGTGTCTTGGCCTACAATCCCCCCAGATAAAAATTGATCACTCACTCCATGGCTGTCTGTGGGGACCTTGTGTGCAGATAGTCAGTTCAGTCCGCAAGATATCCTGTGAAATGCTTTTCCTTGAATGAGTGCTCCCAGTCACTCTACTGAGAGTTTGACACACATTTATAAATACAACTTGCAATCTTTTTTTTCTGGTCAGCAGGAGGTCTGATACTTGCGGAAACCAATCACTGTGTCAAGGAGCATCCAAAGCAGACTTGGGAGTTTGACACATACCATCCACAAATGGAAATTCCGATAACTGGAATGGAATGTTCCCTGTCTCCCTGGAGGGACGCACCAATGCTTACCTAATTAGGCACAGGTGGGCAAGAGCCAAGGCTTGGGGACGCCAGGCTGTGCCTTGAGAGAATGCTTATGGCCACTTTAGCTGGAGTCTAACCAGCTAAAACCTTACAGCTTGCCATTGAGAGAACTGTCGGACAAGCTTCACACTGCTTGTCGAGCCAGGACAGACTGTAACCATTAGGCCTTTGGCTTTGCAGGATTAACAGGAGCTGGGAAGAATCCTTAGGGATAGTGACTGATCTGCCCATCCAAGTCCTGCCTATGACTGTGAGGCAGCCTCCAGAATATCAGTGCTCTGGAATACCGCAATCTTTAAAGGGAGAAAATAAATTGACAATTTCACACCAAAATGTATCAAGTTTTTCCAAAATAGCCTGAGTGTTGATTGAATAAAGTTAGCAGTGGTAAAGTTATTATAAGCCTCTTTATCGGACACAGTTGTTGAAGTGCGAAACAGAGGCTCACAGACTGAGATCTGAAGCCTTTTTAAAATACCGTCACCTGATTTTTTCCCCATCGCCTGATATCTTTCACGCCCCATTCTCACCAGCAATGGTGTAAAGGAACTGACGTTATTCAAGCATCAAAGCCGATACATTTATGGGTCTGAGATTCAATCTCTGTCACCTTGTAACGCCATTTTGTCAGAAAATGTAAGATAATTCTAACTGAAAAATGTGACTTAATTGTGTGCAGTTGGCTGGTACACTTCACCCACAAAATATACACAGTCACTTCACTTAATGCAATATATTCTGTGAAGCGCTTTGGCTCATCTCAATGATGTGATAAGGCACTATATTGAAGGCAAGGATTATTATTCTTATTGTTGTAATGATATTGCTTTACTTGCTATCGAGTCTCATCGCTTCGTCAACATATGTCAAAGTGCTTCATCTGCAGGATTTCACTGTAAAGTGTAGTGACTGTGCATTTTGCGGGTGAATGCAGCAGCGTATTGCGCCCAGCGTCGTCCTGCACAAACAACTACGGAGTGAATGACCGATGTTTTAATCAGGGAAAGGGAGGGAGCGGAGAATTGATAGCTAGGCCACAGGAGGAAGAAAAAAAAACCTCCCCTTTTTGCTTTGCCAATCACCCGTTTAATTAAAACATGATTAAACTACGGATGTTCATCCAGCCACCCACCCACCCTGAATTTTTCTTCCGTCAATAGATTTGGTTCTCTTTACAGAATGTCTGAAATACAACGTTGCTGGTTTCAAGCCACTCAGCCCCTGTGGCTGGCTCAGCTGCCAAATCATATCGGACAAACACAAAGCAAATGATCCTCGGGAGACACTGTGAGCAGGGGCGGAATCTAAATTTGGTTCAGAGCTCAGCTACTCCCCCGGAGATGAACCCACGAGGTCCAGTGCAGCACAAGACAGGTCTCAGATGTGATGTGGGATATATTTGGACACAGCCAAGCAATTCTGGGAAGCGTCCTTGCTCCGTTTTCCCCTTGAAGTTGTTGCGGGAAAGAAGTTTTAAGAAAAAAAGGCCAACGAGATTAACGGCTCTAATTTCGCGGTTTTCCGAATGGCGTCCCCTTTGTTAGCAACGAGAGAGGGGGGGCGGAGGGGTGTGGGGCGAGTGGGGGGATTGTCTGGCTACACCCAATGTTGCTCTTATCCCACATCAATCTCAATTGTGTATTTCAAACACATGCATTTGTGTCTGGCTCCGAGAAATGCAAAACAGCAAAAAGAACAGATCTGTAACTGTGAAGTGTTTCTATCTATTGGTAGTAATAATTATAATAATCATTAGGTTTGATATGGAGCCTTATAATGTCATCAAAGCCTCTCAAAGATCTTCACAGGATTTACTGTAAAGTGTATGTACGCTTGTAGGCAAACATGGCAGCCAAGTTTGCACACATCAATGTCCCACAAACAGTCATGAAGTGAGTGACCAATTTTATCTGGGGGATTATTGACCAGGAAGAAGGACATATACTCCCTTCTCAACAACAGTAACAACAATAAAATTACATTTATAGAGCGCCTTTCACGTCGGGAGGACGTCCCAAGGCGCTGAGTTCTTGATTCCAATGGTGCCGTGGGATCCTTACTGTCTACCTGAACAGATAGGACCTCGATTTAAAATCTCATCTGATGAGACAAACCAGTACACAACCCAGCTCTGCATTGGACCATCAGCCTTGAGTTAAAAGTTTGGAGCTGATGATATGTTTAGCAACAAGTTGTCAGAACGAAGCCCACTCTCTATGGTGGTCTTGGCGATCTGGCTCCTGAGTCAGGCAGGTATGTAGTATTCCAGGGCAATGCTGATGACAGCCTGGCTTGTCAGAGGGATGAGGTTGTCACAAGGGGCAGGGACTCTCCCACTCCACTCCTGCTAACCCCACAAGTCAAAGCCCCAACAGGTAGGGTGGTCCTAGCTGGACAAGCAGCAGGAAAACTTGCCAGGCAGTGCTCTCAATGAGGCTTTGGCTGGTTCGACTCGAGCAATTAACCCCAACACACAAACCTTGGCTCTTGGCAACCTGCGCTTAATACTTTCCAGAATTAGGTAATCAGGAAACATCCCTCCAAGGAGAGCGAGCGCATTCCATTCCAATAAGTATTTCTTCCATGAGTTGTCGGGATGTATGGATTGGAGACAATTAAGCACGGTGATGAGTTTCCGCATGTGTCAGACACCCACCCGGCTGTGAAAAAAGATCCTCTCAACAATGCTTCGCTAATTACTGTCGGGTCGTGTAATTCTCCTGGTCAAAAGCAGCTTCTTTGAGACCGAACTGAAGTAACCCCTTGTCCATTTAGCCCGGACAAAGGTATGAATGGCCCAAATTAACATGACAAACCTCGCTGTGGCAGCGTTTGCATGTGAAAAGCTTCACTGCTGCTAATCCTTTAATCTCGGCTCACCTGTTCCACAGCTCCCACCACTCGCTCAATGGCCCAGGTCCCTGTGCTGAGGCTCTGTAGACTTGAAATTCCATCTGGCCTTCACCTGTGGGACCACTTTATTTTAAAATCACAGAAAATCCAGCCTCAATCAACAAGTTGGGTTTCATTTTAAGAAACCTTAGAAGTTCCAAATTAAGACTGGATTGGAGAGTTTTACACGATCCTGCACTACTTTATATTTGAATGCAAAATGGTCTTACAAGCTAAGACTAAGTGGAATTTTATTCCATGATCCTGGAGACAATGCCCCTGGGTTTAGGCCTTCAAAACCGCCACCATCACCCCCATCCTAAAAAAGCCTTCCCTCAATGCATCGTAGCTATCTAGCTGCTGGCCCATCTCCAACCTCCCCTTCCTTTCCAAGGTCCTTGAAAGAGTGGTTGCCTCTCAGCTCCGCTCTTTCCTCACACAACACTCACTCCTCGAACCCCTCCAATCGGGTTTCCATGCCTCCCACAGCACGGAAACTGCCCTGGTCAAGTTCACAAACAATATCCTGACCAGGGCTCCCTCTGCCTCGTCGTCCTCCTCGACCTATTTGTTGCCTTCGATACCATGGACCACGGTATCCTTCTCCACCGCCTCTCCTCCCTCCTCAACCTGCAAGAATCTGTCCTTGAATGGTTCCAGTCCTATCTCTTGGTTCCGGTCCCACCGCCTTCACTTTGTCTCCTCCAACGGCTTCTCCTCCAGCCCCCGCACAGTCACATGCGGTGTTCCCCAGTGCTCTGTTCTTGACTACCTGCTCTTCACCCTCTACACTATCCCACTGGTCGATATCATCCGTAGACATGGGGTAAATTTCCACCCCCCACACTGCAAAAACTCTCATCCACGCCTTTATCACTTCCAGGCTCGACTATGGAAACTTTCTCCTCGTCGGCCTCCCCAGCTCCTCGCTTCACAGGCTGCAGATCATTCAGAACTCTGCAGCTCGTATACTCTCCCACACCAGGCTTTGCGACCACATCACTCCCACCCTCGGCCATCTCCACTGGCTCCCCGTCACCCAGAGGATCGAATTCAAGATCCTTGTCCTCACATTCAAGGCCATTCACGGCCTAGTCCCCGCCTATTTCTCTAACCTACTGTCTCCCTATCAGTCCGCCCGCACCCTCCGCTCAGCAGACTCTGGCCTGCTCCGCGTCCACTGCCCTAACCACCCAACCATCGGCGGCTGGGCTTTCAGCCTCTCTGCCCCCACACTGTGGAACTCCATCCAACAGCCCCTCCGCCCTGCTTCCTCCCTTTCCTCCTTCAAGGCCAGTCTCAAGACCTTCTTCTTCGACTGCGCCTTTGGCTGCACCACTAACTCTTCTCCCGTCCCACTCTCCTTCCCCCACCCCCCCCCACCCCCAACCCTGCTCGAGTCCCGACCAAACTGTTCAGCGCTTTGGGACGTCCTCCCGACGTGAAAGGCGTTATATAAGTGCAATATTGTTGTTGTTGTTGACTCAGCTGGTAGAGTTCTTGACTCTGAGTCAGAAGGTTGTGGGTTCAACCCCAACATCGGGACTTGGAATCTCAGTTGAAGATGACACTCCAATTCAGTTGTGCTTTCGTTGAGATGGAGGAACTGTTGTTTGGAGACGTTAAACTGAATATCCACACTGAACAGGCAGGTGGGACCTTGGTTTAATCTGAATGACACCTCCTCTGACAACAAAACACTCCCCCCAGTGTTGCATTGGAACGTCACCTTAGACTGTGTGATTCAGGGATTATTATACAACCTTAGGCAAGCTTCCTTACACCACATGCCTCTGTTCACCCAGCAGTAAGTAGGAACCTGGGTTGTCAGTCGATTGGCGGATCGCTTTTCCTCATGTGATAATCCCTTCCAAAATATAAAATAATGTGGTCTCTCATCCCAGGATTGTATGTGGGGCACTGCTGTGTGAAATTGGCTCCTGCGTTTCACCCACAAAATATTCCCGTCACTTCACTTTACAGTATATTCTGTGAAGCACTTTGAGAGCCTCAATGAACATGATAAGGCACTGAGTCAAATGCAAATCTAATTATTATTATTACTGTATATCTTATTATCCCTCAGTGGTGTTGCTGAGGTTGGGACTGAGTTCAGACAAGGTAAGCATGTTAGTTGAACATCAAATAGAAATGACAGAACCTCGAACTTGATTTGCTTCACGGTTTAAAAAAAGACCCCTCTTGGTTCTAGGCGAGCGATATCAGTACCAGACTCAGATGTGAAGGGACATGACTGCACAGAGCTGGACACACAGCTGATTGCAATGTTCCCTTTAGCAATATTCCCTCCCTTTACCCCACAAATTTCTCTCCTCTTCCCCCCCACACCGAGGTATTTCACACTCATGGATTCTTGGAATCAGAGAGGATAAAAAGCACCTCCCAGGAGATTGGATATTAGCATTAACTCTACTTGCAAAGCAACTTGAATAACTTTCCAAACACAGCAGTTATTATAATAATAATAATAATCCTTGCATCTTCTAGACGTCTCAAAGCGCTTCACAGAATATACTGTAAAGTGAATTGACCTGTATATTTGTTGGCATAATGCGGCAGCCAATTGCGCACAGCCTTGTCCCACAGACAGTCATGGATTGAAATGACAATTTTTTTTCCAGGAATTATTATTGGGCGTGTGGAGTAAGACAACTTGTCCAAGGTTTTGTCCTACCTGGAATGAACCCAGGTGCCTCGCTTACAAAGTGAGTTTTCTCTAACCACTGACCTACAGTACTCCACAGAATGTGTACTTTGTGTGCGAATCGTGGAAACTGATTTGGAACAGCAAAGTCCCACAAACCTTCATGGATTGAAAGAGCAATTTATTATTATATTAATTATTTTGAAGTGACTATTGCCCCAGGAAAGCCAACCTCCTTATAAAGAGGTGTGCATGGGACTGAAAGGATTACTCTTTAAAAGAGTCAGCGCAGACATGATAGATCAAATGGCCTAACGTGCTGGATTGACTGTTGATCTCCATCCAAAAAATAGTCGTTAGAATTCTTCAACAACAATAAAAGTACATTTATAGAGCGTCTTTCATGTCGGGAGGACGTCCCAAGGTGCCAAACAGTCAGGGATTGGGATCTGAGCATGGGGGAGAGAGAGGTGGGAGGGTGGCAGAAGGCACGATCAAAAAGGAGGGTCTTGAGACCGGCCTTGGAGGAGGCAAGGGAGGAAGTGAGGCGAACGGACTGTGGGATACAGTTCCAGAGAGTGGGGGCGGAAAGGCTGAAAGCCTGTCCACCAATGGTAGGGTGGGTTGGGTGGGAGATAGAGAGCAGACAGAGAGCCTGTTGAATGGAGGGGGCGGGCAGTTTGTTAGGGAATCCAATTGTCGACGCGGGAATTGAACCCACAACCTTCTGTCTCAGAGGCGAAGCGCTATCGACCGAGCCAGGCTGAACACAGGTGCATTGTTTGGATAGAGTGGGGGGGAATTCCAGTGGCTCTAATTGTTCTCTGCTCTTCCTGGATCCGGTTGGCCTGAAGTGATCCAATGGTCCCTCCACCAATTGGGCCTTTTGATTGAGCACAAAACTCGCACTATAACGACGATGAGGATGGCAACACGGCCAAGAAAAGAAACCCCTAAAAAATCAACGAGAAGTTGCAACAGATTGGAAACATAATGCAAATTCCCATCAGAATCTGGTCATCAAGCAGCAGAGTTAGAGCCCGGGGAAGCAACGCTGTGCCTATTAACCACATTATGATATGATGATGCTGGAGACAGCTGAGGTCACATTGAATGAACCGTCAAAGGAAGGCACAGCTGAAAGCGCCTGAGCATACTGTCATCTCGGATTAATCGAGGCCTCATTCATACCTGAGACACGTTACCACTTTGTGACAGGGTGGATTCCACCACTTCAAACTTTGCAGTTTCGGATTCCAATTGTGAGTTATGCTGAAGTTCATGAATAATATGTATTATGATATATACCATGAAATGCTTTGACCGCTGCTACATCAAATACAAGGATTATTATTATAATACTGTGTTTGGAAAGTTATTCAAGTTTCTTTATAAAACAGAGTTAATCCTATTACCCTAGTCTCCTGAGAGGTGCTTTGTATCCTCTCTGGTTTTCTCCCCTCCTGTGTATTTTGTATGCGAAACACGGCAGCTAGTTGTGCACAGTAATGAAGTGAGTGTCATTTTTTTAACGGCGGGTGGGGCAGTTTGCGGTTCCGAGGTTAAGAGCCTAGAATTATGTCAAAACCAAATCTAGTCGTTGTGTTGCCAGAAACTTTGATTTTTAAACATTTACCAGCAAATTTGAAGATCGAGATCCTATCCATAGATTCCAACACCCAGACTAACCCTAATCTGTGTTGGTAACAACAGTATGCCTACGACTGCGTATGGTTTGCCTTTCCTCGAACACTATACTGTACTTTCTTTCTCCTGAAGGCTCTCATTCTGTCTGTCTGCTGCCAATATCCTCCCTCCCACCATCCTTCTCCCCACCCAACATCCTCTTCCTCCAACCCACATCCTTTCCGTGTCAAAATCGAAATGAATTTCAACAGCTCCTCCTCTCTCTAATTTATTGCTCCCCAGAACTTAAAGCCCGTGAAATACCTCCCTCAGCCAGTCTTCCCTTCCTCCTACACTCTGCAGGTTCAAACACAACGGGCCAAATCACCTCTTCCTGGACATTTCTATAATTCTATTTCTTTCAAACCCAGGAGGATGCCCTAAAGTACTTCACAGGATATACTGTACTATAAAGTGAAGTGACTGTGTTTTGTGGGCAAACGCAGAAGCCAATTTACGCACAGCAATGTCCCGCAAACAGCCATTAGGATAGTTGGCCAGGACACGAGGAGAGATAAACTCCTGTCTCTTTATGAATAAGGCCCCAGAATCTTTAACGTCCGCCTGAACAGGCAGACAGGACCTCAGTTTCACGTCTCATTCAAAGGACAACACCTACGACAAGACAGCACTGCTTAACCAATCTGTTTCCCTTGTAGGAACCCAGTTGTTAGTGGAGTTGCGGACGGGAGTTTACAACCCCTCCCAAGAAAAAATATGTGGTCACTGGATCCACGGCCCTCTGTAGGACACTGCCATGAGCACAAAATACACAGTCAATTCACTTTACAATACATTCTGTGAAGCGCTTTGAGATGTCTCCATGATGTGGTAAAGCTATATATCAAATGCAATGATTATTATTATTATTATTATTCGCTCCTGCCCATTAGATGTGCCTCACACCGCTGGGCAGCCCATAGCTCATCATCTTCACCAGACTGACCTCAATCACAGCTCCCGTCACACACAAGTCGCCCCCAATCAGAAACACGGCTCATGAAAAGCAATCTCCCAGCGATAGCACACAGTAATGGGAGCTGATTGGAAAGAGAGGCAATTTACATATAATGAGGCTTAAAATCAATAGGTGAAGCACAAGATAGGACAAGGTTTACGCATTGTTAATACATGTATTTAGACATTGAGCTATTTTGCCTACAATTTCTCCTACAGAAAAAAATAATCCTGTCTACGGTACAGTATTTCAGATCTTGTTTCTACAGGGTTCGTTCCTAATAATAATGATAACAATCGTCGTTGAATTTGATAAAGCGCCTTTCATGTCAGGGACAAAACATTTCACGGGATTGAAATGCAATTTTGTTGTTGTTACCGTAGAGTGCAACGATCATGAATTTTGTAAGCGAATGTGGCTGCCGACTTGCACACACCAATATAACGCATACAGCCCTGAAGTGAATGACCGGTTTTATCTGAGAGGTTGCTGGACAGGCTTCTCCCACCCAGTTCCTCTCCCGTCTCAGTCATCCGGAGAGGGAGAGGAAGATAACATTGGCAAAGGAGTGACGGCAAAACAGTACACAGGCTCCGAGACGCTGCCCGGTGTGAGAGCGCTATATAAATGCAAGTTGTTGTTGTGGACACAGAATATATCAATCCCGTGTGTGTGTGTGTGTATGTGTTTGTGTGGTGGTGGGGGTGAATGCGGAGGTTCTAGCCTGAGATATGCACAGAAGAAGCGCTTTGAGACATCTCAAACACATGATAAGGTGCTATATCAAATGCAAGGATTATTATAATATTACTATTATTATTATAAGAACCACAGGATATCTGCAAGACCAGAAAAAATAGCACAATGCGACTCAACAACGTATACAGCGCCTCACTGGAAACCCATCACTGTGCTTAATACAACACTATCCAAACCAAACTGGGAGTTAGTAAGTAATCCTTAAATTTATATAGCGCTGTCCGCATTTTATCGACGCCCAGAGCGCTTCACAGAGTTTGGGGAAGGAAAGTAGGAAAATTAACTGTATATTTGTGGGCGAAATGTTCCATGAACGTCACATACACACGGAAATTCCTGGGTCCGGAATGGAATCTCTCTTCCCCTCTCCCCACCGGAGAGGAACGCGACCCTGTTTACCTATTACTGGAGATTATTAGGCGCAGGTCGAGGAGATCCGAGCCTTGGGAACCTCAGACCCGGCGTTGGGAGGTAACTGCCCGAGTCTAACCAGCTAAACCCGCACGGCTTGCCCCTGACAGCGCTGTGTGGTAAGCTCTCCCCGCGCCTGGTTCAAACGTTCCTGCTAAAGACTGACAGCCTCCAGCGAATGTATGGATTTTTCATAATAACCTATTTGTGAAGTTACTGAGTTTACAGCCATGGATCTGACATGGTGCGCAGTGTAGTACAGGTCTGACTGATCATTTCTCTCTCTGTCTCTCTCTCTTTCTCTCAGGTCACACAAGGTGGAGGCAATCGATTTGCACATGTCAAACAAACCAAAACATTGTCTGGCCTAAGTACTTAACCATTTGTTTGCCAGGCATCCCTGTGAGACCCAACCCCTGCCCGGCTGTAACAAGTACAAAGAGAATCGCACCCATAAAGTACTTCACGTTTTACTCCATCCATGATTGTTTGTGGAGCTGGGGACTGCTGTGAGCAATTGGCTGCCGTGTTTCACCCACAAAAAACACACACAGTCACTACACTTTACAGGATGTACTGTGAAGCTCTTTGGGGGTGTCTGGAAGACGTGATTAAGGCGTGATTAAGATACAGATCCAACGCAAGGATGGCTATTATGTCAAAGTTATTTGCAGTGAAATGTAATTTCGTTGTTGTGGACTGTCGTTAAGTGTGATGGATTTTTTTTATATACTCAAATATCTTTTGACACATCGCAGGCACAGAGATTTGCACTGCGCAGCGATGATAAGACACTGTGTGATTCTGTGTTGCAGCCTCTCTCCCCCTCCCTCCCTCTCTCTTTCTCTCTCTCGCTCTCTGCTCGCCTGGTGTCAATGAGCTTTATGGGCTGTGCGTAGTTTCATGTGCAATC
The DNA here is from genome assembly GCA_035084275.1 of Hydrolagus colliei. NCBI lineage: Eukaryota > Metazoa > Chordata > Chondrichthyes > Chimaeriformes > Chimaeridae > Hydrolagus > Hydrolagus colliei. The sequence continues at coordinate 6,214,560 of CM068766.1, read as the reverse complement.
TAGCAATCTGAAGCGTGACAGCCTCGAGCTGCCTCCTGCTGCTGATCAGCTTGGGCTTTCACAAGATGACAACTCTTTCTCTCCAAGTTTATTTCATGAAATTCATATTATTAACTGCTGACTCACAAGTGCCGGCAGGTTTGCGCCAGCCAGCGGCGAGTGGGCGGAGGGAGATAGCTTTAATAAAAATAGTCAAAGTATTCGATTATAGCGCCTTATCGCGTTCTCAAGACGTCTCAAACCGCTTAACAGAATGCCTGGTGATGGTGACCATGTATTTCGTGGGCGAAACGCGGCACACAGCGAGTGTCTGACAAACAGTCGTGGATTGAGTGACCAAATTATTTTTTTGTGTGATGAGGAATTATTTATGGCTTCCGAAAAGCGATCCAATCTTTGTTGATCTGTGGCACGACTTGGCTGATAAAATAATCGGTCTGATCTGATGGGGGCAGGGATTCCAATAATACAAACACACACAATGTATACAATATTGAGCACATCAGTGTTAAGACACACGCGCACACAGTATATAAAACAACAATTTTCATTTATATAGTGCCCTTCTTGCTGGACAGCTTTTCAAAGCGTATATATACCATGTATATATAAAAGTTCTATACTTATTGCCTGCTTTTAGTACAGTACTTTCATTTTGTTATAACTATGGGTATAGAATTGTAATGTGTGTAGTACATGTGTAGTATGTGTGTGCAGTATATCTATGTGTGTGTATGTGTGTGTGGTATATGTGTGTGAATCTGTATGTGTGGTGTGATATGTGTGTGTGATGTACCCATGTGTTTGTGTGCGCATGTGTGGTATCTGTGTGTGGTGTGTGTGCAGTGTATCTATGTGTATGAATGTCAGTGGTGTGATATGTATGTGGTATGATATGTGTGTGAATCTGTGTGTGTGGTATGATATGTGTGTGTGATGTACCATGTTTTTGTGTTTGCATGTGTGGTGTGTGTGTAGTATCTGTGTGTGGTATCTATGTGTGATGTGTGTGTGGTATGTGTATGTGTGTGTGGTATCTGTGTGTGGTGTGTGTATGTGTGTGTGGTATCTGTGTGTACTGTGTGCATGTGTGTGGTATCTGTGTGTAGTGTGTATTGTATCTGTGTGTGGTTTGTGTTGTATCTGTGTGTGGTGTGTGTATGTATGTGTTGTATCCGTGTGTGGTGTGTGTATATGGTATGCAGCCATGAGTGTTGTCTCACATTTGGCCCGTATTCACATCTCCCTTTGTCTGCGGTGTCTAACTGTGGCTATTTCGCTGCTGACATTAATCGGCTTCCTCAATAGGGGAGAGGCTTTCCATGCTTTAAATTGTATTGGAAAATGGGAAATAAAGCGTTTGGGGAAATAGGATGAAGCCTGATGATTCAAGCCTTGAATAGCAATGGCATTGTATAGTAGATTTCTGTACTGAGTCAATAGGACTCGCTGGATCCACTGCCTTTTGTCATCAATTGGAAGAGCCAGGCAGCAGATGGCTTATATAATGGTTTTCCCAGAAGAAATTGAATGGAAGTGATGATCACACAAATACTTGTAAAGGATGGCTTTGTGGCTAGGTGAGTTTGCAAATCCTCGCATTTGGGATACAATATAAAATTATAATAAAAGTTTACAATAATCCGTGATCCTCATCACCGCCGTCGAAACACCTCAAAGCGCTGGATTCACCATAAAACGTAGTGACTGTCTAATTTGTTGGCGAAGTCCTCTCGAAAACGGGCCACAAAATGAATGATCAATTTTGTCTGTGGGGATTGATGGCCAGGACACAGGGAGAAACTCCCTTCTCTTTTCATGTGGTAACATGGGATCTTTAACGTCACACAGAATCTGGGTTTATCATCTTATCTGAAGCTCAGCACCTTCAATAACGCTGCGCTCCCCCAGCACTGCACTGGAGTGTCAGCCTAGACTGGGTTCAAAGTCCTGACGTGGGGTTTGAACTCACAACCTTGCTGGAGCGACAACAACAAAATTATATTGTACAGCATCTTTCCCGTAGAAGCGATAGAGCTACCAGCTGAGCCCGACTATGAGCGCTTGCGTGATTATTACTAATACACTGGCTCGAAACTAGGGGCAAGCGATAACAAGTTGAATGACACGTTTGGCGAAAATAATATGTAGAAACACATCAGTGGTCATGTTCCAATCAGCTGTGAGACAACAACAACAACAACAACAACAACTTGCATCTACCCTCACGGGGAGTAGCATCTCATATTCACGATGGAATGGAAATGATCAATGATGAATGAAGGTGACTTGATCCATTACTGAGCCACGCTTGAACATTCACAAATCCACCAACGACAGTTCAATATCTGGGTCAATTTAACAAAAATAATAATAATAATCCTTGCATTCAATATAGCGCCTTATCACATCGTTGAGATACGAAGACTCAAAGTGCTTCACGGGATGTAATGTAAAGTGGATTGACTGTGTATTTTGCGGGCGAAACGTGGCAGCCATTGTAAAACAATGTCCCACTAACAAGTCTCAACTATTTGTTTTAATTTAGGCTGCATATACCGATTCACACACTTATACCACGCATTCTATCCTGCTATACAAGCGCTTCATTGCTGGAATTTCTCTAAATGATTGAATCCTCAACAGTTGATTTAAATCAAATTAGAACCACGCCAGCACCAATCAGTGGCAAACCAACAGTAAGACTTTGCTCACTTGCAAAACTAAGCTTCTGACCAGATCCCCTCAGCGGACACTATTAAAGTCTTCAAACAGAGCCTGGATATCTGGAATTCTTTCTATTAGTGTCCTTCAGCTTCTGCTGAACCCAGAGCCACTTCCCAACACAGAAACCAGTGGCAAAAGATAAAACAGTTTAAGAGTCAAATGCTGGCCCCAATTGATGCAGCTCTGTGAATATGGGAGGACTGACAAGGATTCGCAGAATGGTGATGGTAGTGCCATCTGATTAACTGTTTGTGGACACCGACAGTCTCCCACCTCATGGCGATGGGATTCCTCACGTGCCAGACACCCCGCTTACCAAAATAGTGACTTATAATAATGATAATAATCCGTGCATTTCACGGCATCTAGACGTCTTAAAGGGCCTCACTGGCTGTACCATAAAAGTGGATTGTTGGCAAAGGTGGAAGCCAATTTGCAATGTCCCACAAACAGCCGTGAATTGAAGTGCACTGAGACGCCATCCGACGTGGAGGGAGCTGTATAAATCCAACTCATCCAAAACTCTGCCGCCCGTATACTCACCCACACTAACTTCGCTTCCCATTACCCCAGTCCTTGCCAGACTTCACTGGCTCCCTATCCCAGAGAGGACCAACTTCAAGATGCTCACCCTTGTCTTCAAATACCTCCACTCCTTTGCACCCCCCTACCTCTCTGACTTTCTCTCTCCTCAAACCAGCTCACGTTGCCTTCGCTCCACTGGGTCTGGCCTCTTGCCTGACCCCCGAATCCTTCACTCCACCCTCAGCGGCCGTGCCTTCAGCCACTACTCCCCGAGGCTCTGGAATTCCCTTCCTCACTCCCTTCGCCTCACCCCCTCTTTTCTCAGCTTCAGGTCTCAGCTGAAGACCTTTCTCTTCGACCGCACCTTTGGTCACCTTTCTATCCCTGCCTATGGCTCAGTCCCATATTGTGAAGCACTCTGAGACGCCGTCCAGCATTGGAGGGCGCTATCTAAATCAAAGTTGTTGTTGTTGTATAAATCCAAGTTGTTGGTGTTGTTGTGAATTGCATGATCATTTGGGCTGGAACCACAGGGGAAAACTGGTTTCTCTTTTGGGATAGTACCATGGGATCCCAGGCAGACGGGAACTCAGTTTAACGTCTCATTAAAAGGACGGTGCCTCTGTTAATGTAACACACTCCCCGGCTCTGTATTGAAGTGTCAGGATAGACAATAGGAGTATTACAGCAGCTGACCGCCCCTAGTGGCCGACACGGAGCACTGCATTTCAATTCCTCTGGTGGTTCATTGAAGATCTCTTGGCGCTCCATGTAACAGCATGGAATTTCTCACAGTGTCCTGGTTGACATTCCTGCTCATGCCAATTGGCAATAAACTGGGAAAAACTGTCATCCAACTCACTGTGGTTTGTTTGTTCATTTGTTTGCACATTGCTGGCGCAGACTGACTGACTTCATGCATTTTCCTGCAATAACAAGAATCGCAATATTTGTCACATTGTTTGTCTCTGTGTCTGACTCATATCAAATGCTCCCAAAACCATCATTCACATCTTTGTTATTATGTCTTGACTAGACATCTCTGAAGCACTCCTCGGTGGTATCTCTCGTTCCACCACAAATACAAAGATTATTATTATTAGTATCCTCTAGCTGTATAATATGGTGGTACGAAGCTCCATCAGATCCCTACCCTTCTCCCCTCCCCACCTCACCAAATCCATTTGCCCATCATAATCCTGGCCAAGTTCCAGCCGCTGCTTTTCTCCCAGTAGATCAACATAGAGGTCTTCACTCTCACCTAGAAATCACTTCACGGCCTGTGAACCTGCTCTATTTCCACAACCTTCTCTTACCCCACTCTTCTGCTCGCCCTCTACTGCTTGGGTACCTCGGACTCTCCCGCTCTCCTCTGTACCACCATTGGGAGCCATGCCTTCAATCTAACGTCTGGAACTCCCTCCCTCTAATCCTCTGTCTCACACCCTCTCCGTCCATCTGAAAACCCATGTAAAATCCTACCTCTTCAACCAGATTAACGGCCCACCTCACTCTCACTTGGAGTTTAACCATCTCATTATGAAGTGTTCGATGACCTTATCATACGAGATGAGGACTAGATAAATTCACATTTCTATTGTGTTTATAATTATCATATTAATAATAATTTTTGCTTTGAAATAGCATCCAATAACATTGTTGAGATGTCACAGAGCGCTTTCCAGAATATACTGTGAAGTGAATTGACTGTATATTTTGCGGGTGAAACACAGTAGCCAATTGCGCACAGCAGTGTCCCACAAACAGTGGTGGATTGAACAACAAGTTTTCTGGGGCAAGGGATTATCACCCTGGAAAGCGATTCGACAATCGACTAACAATCGGGTTCCCAATTACTGCTGGGCAAACGGAGTCAGGAAACTTGCCTCTGTCGTCTCCCTGCCTGGGAATCTAACCAAGCTCCTCTCGCTTGCGAGGCGGGCGCTTTCACCGATGTTATTATAAATCTAACAGTTACGGGTTGCAAACCTCCCCCTCCCAGTGACACACAAGCCAAAGGGTTTTGCTTGTCCAGTCTCTAGTTAACTGATCGCTGTGTAAAAAGCTGCTGAACTGATCGCACAGCAATTACACTTGTAAATGCGGTGAAATCTGTTCCTGCCCCTGGAGAGCTGCCAAAGCTAATTTAGGAAAAGCTTGATGGTGTGATATCATTCATCAAGCGCTTGGAAGCCGGCTATCAAATCAACCATCGTTCTGCCAGAGATTGGGAGCAAGTCTCCCCCCCTCTCTCTCTCTCTCTCTTTCTCTCTCCATCTCACAAGATGAGGGCCTGGAGCTGTGGAATACTGATATACAGATGGCTGCGGTCGCACCACTGTAGAAAACGCAACAGAAAACCCACCGTTAAGGCTGAAAACTCCACTTAACACACAGGCAAATTCGCCAGGTGCCTCTCAGTGTATTCACAAGGTAGTGATCTGTGATCACCATAATCTTAGGTAATATAAAATAACAATCCCGTATTTGACACCGTCTTCCAGACGTCTCAAAGCACTTCACAGGAATATACAATACCGTAAAGTCAATTGGCAACAGAAGAGCCAGCATTAGGCAGAAAACTTATTGCTGGGGAGCTCCTGTGGCTCAGTGGTTAGAGCACTTGTCTTGCAAGCTGGGGAGACCTGTGTTCGAATCCAGGCAGGTCAGGGCGAAACCTTGGACAAATTTCCTTACTCCACACGCCCAATAATAATCCGTCCAAAAAAACATACAATGATAAAATTGGTCATTTCAATCCATGACTGTTTGTGGGGACGCTGCTGTGCGCAATTGGCTGCCGCGATTCGCCTACAAATGTATACAGTCAATTGAATTTACAGTATATTCTGTGAAGCGCTTTGGGACGTTGATAAGATGTGGAAAGCGCTATATCAAATGCAAGGATTATTATTATATTATATTTATTATATTATTATAAAACGATCTGTCAAATGGGTTCCTATTTACTGTCAGGTAAGCAAAAGTCAACCAGATAAACTTGCAAACGGTTTCACCCCATCTGGGAATCGAACCCAGGACCTCGCGCTTGCGAGGCGAGCGCTCTAAGCACTACCCAACAGCACTCCCACCCAACGCAGTAAACTCCCAATGAAATGGTCCCGTGGGCCCCGGCTGCAGGCTGCTCCTCTCCCCCAAGTGACCATTCTTTGTTCGCGAGGCCAGGCAGTGAGGACCAGCTGGTGATTTAACCCTAGTGGGAGCGACAGCCGTGCGTCTCTGATCCTGTCCTCAACCAGCAGCCCTCCGACTGCCTCAGGCAAAACAGGTGAACACTGGCAAACTTGGGAGTAGAAGGGAGGGGAGTGAAAGAGACATCAGCGAGTGTCTGTGTGAATTATGCCACAGGAACAAGCCAGAGGTTTCAGGAGAGAAATTGGCGTGAGGGGGAAACGGAATCACGAGAGACTTTAGCAAACTGACTGAAAATCTCTCTCTCACTCTCTCTCTCTCTCTCTCTCTGCATATTCAATTGCTTTGCGTGCCACAGTATCGGGACTTTAATGATGTGAGGGGCTTGTACGAATCCGCATGTTAATTGAATTCCGACAGTTTAATCCCGTGTTTCGCTCCAGACGCGATATAAAGATCAGCTCTGTTGTGGGTGGGGGGGGAGAGATCGGACAGAGGACACCTGACTCGGAGTATAACACTTTGCACTCCAGACAGCAATACACAAGGGGACACATTCCCAAATGCTGTGCCGTGTGTTCTGATATAATAATAATAATCCTTACATTTGATATACTTCCCTCAAGAGCTTCACAGGATTTACTGTGAATTGGATTGACTGTATATTTAAGTGGGTGAAACACGGCAGCCGGTTTCGCGCAGCAGTGACCTGCAAACAGCCGCGGAGTGAGTGACCAATTTTATTTGGGGGATCGTGGAGTCCTGTGACTCAGTGGTTTGAGCATTCGCCATGCAAGTGAGAGACCTGGGTTCAATTCCAGGCAGGTCAGGCAACTTGAGCAAGTTTCTTTAGTCCACACGCCTAATACTAATCCCTCAAAAAACAATAATAAATCTGTCGGTTCAATCCACGACTGTTTGTGTGGGAGGCCGCAGTGTGCAATTGGCAGCTGCGTTTCGCCCACAAATATACAGTCAATTCACTTTACAATATATTCTGTGAAACGCTTTGAGACGCCTAGAAGATGTGAAAAGCGCTATATCAAATGCAAGGATTATTATTATTGTTGGCCAGGACACCGGGAGAGAGAAACTCTTGTCTGTTTTCAAACTGCGCCTTCAAGGTTTTGAACGTCCGCCTGAACAGGTAGACGTAACCTCGGTTTAATGTCTCACCTGAAGGACGACAACTGTAACAATGCAGCGCCTCCCCCCAGCGCTGCACTGGACCATCAGTTTTGTTATGGTGCAAACCAGGACCGAACTGCAGAGATTCTTAGTTACTGTCTTTGCTCCTCTTCTTTCCTACCACCTCACCCCGCTACCACCTGCCTGCTCCCTCCACTCAGCAAGCTCTGGCCTGCTTCACATCCCCTGCCTCACTTGCCCCAGCATTGGCAGGCGGGCCTTCTGCCACTGCCCCCATCCTCTGGAATTCCATCACACAGTCCTTCCACCTCGCCTCTTCCCTTGCCTCCTTTGAGATCCATCTCAGGGCTTTCCCCTTGTCACCCTACCCTCCAGCCCTCCCCGCTCCCGACCCCCAGCTCAGATCCGGAACACTGGGACCTTGGGACCAGCGCCTTGGGATGTCCTGACATAAAGGGCGCTACACCAATGTAATTTTGTTATTGTTTCCCTCAGATCACTGTGGCTGGGAGAGGATTTCTATAGTAATTCTCTATGTGGTGGAATTTAATGCGAGTCTACTTACACCCCACACTGTCAACACGCGGAGGGTAGGGGGGAGAGATGGGGGTGAGTGAGGTGGGGTCTATGGAACCCCCTTCCCCTTCCCTCCCCTCCCTGATCTCTTCCAAGGTCTGCCTCAAAACATATCTCTTTGACCGTGGGTTCGATCACCCTCCCCACCCCACCCCCAACCACCCGCCATGGCTGGTCACAGTGCACTGCAGGAAAGAGGAGCAAACAAGGCCACAGACAAAGATGCTCTGTGGCTCAGTGAGTCTCAGCTCCCCCAACCTCCCACTCAGCTGCCTTGTGAGGCCAGAATCATTGAGCGCCTTGGGACGTCCTCCAGACGTGAAAGGAGATCGCAGCCCAATCTGGGATTCCAACTTGTGGAGTTTCAACCTTGTGTTGTGTGTGGGAGCTCAGTGCTACTGGAGGTGTGTGTGTTTGGTGGGTGTGTGTTTGGTGGGTGTGTGTTTGGTATGTATGTGTGTGTTTGGTGTGTGTGTTTGGTATGTGTCTTGGAACATCCTCCTGACGTGAAAGACGCTATACAAGTGTAATTTTGTTGTTGTGTAATTTGGGGTATTTTTTGTTGTACAGTATGTGTGTGTATTTGTTGTGTGTGTGTATGCATTTGGTGTGTGTGTTTGGTGTGTGTGTGTTTGATGTGTGTGTGTATGTTTGGTATGTGTGTGTTTTGTTGTGCGGTTGGTGTGTGTGTGTGTGTATATATGTGAACCCCTAATCCACATTGGAGCCTCTTAACAACCTTTTTTGATGTGCTTTGATCAGATTCAAAGGAGACTGAAGCCCCTGGAGCAAGATCAAACAGCAGAAACAGATTTATACTGGCAGGTCCGCGAGAGCATTCAACCTAATCACACAAAGGGTTAAAGGTTCCCGCTCTATAATGTGTTCGCCTCTATTAAAAATACAGAGGATTATTCTTAAAGCCCAGGGCTGAGATAGCACCTGGGAGCTTAATCCTGCAGGTCCCATGGCTCCGGATCATGTGCCACAAACCATGTGTTGGTGAAAGGCAGACATCAGACAAGAGATTGTAATTAAAATGGATCTGTGGACCCTCCGGGCGAGAGGGTAGAATTCAGGGAAGAGAAGTTAAAGGAGAGCGTGTTGGTGTGGAGCCTGGGTTTCTGCTGGTTACACAGTGAGTGCAGGGATTGTAGTGCATCGGACATTATAGTACAGCAACACTTCGGAACCCAATTCCAGAGGCCCTTCGCCTCTCCCCCCCTCCCTCGCCTCTCTTCAAGGCCCATCTCAATACTCCCTTCGGTCACCCGAATGTGCCCTCAACTCCAATCCCCAGTTCGGTTCAAATCCCTGACTGTCCAGCGCCTTGGGACATCCTCCTGACGTGAAAGGCGGTATTCAAATATACTTTATTTTTATTGTTCTTGTTATTACGAGACTTCAGCCCACAATATTCCATAATAATAATGATAATAATGTTTGCATTTGATATAACATCTTATCACATCTTTGAAACATCTCAAAGAGCTTCACAGAATATACTGTGGAGGGAATTGCCTGTATTTTGTGGCCAAACACGGCAGCCAATTGCACACAGCAGTGTCCCACAAACAAGCGAATTGAAATGACCAATTTGTTTTTCCTTTTTCGTTCGTTCTTGAGGGATTATTATCAGTTGTGTGGAGTAAGAAAACTTACCCAAGGTTTCACCCTGCCGGGAATCGAACCCAGATCTCTCACTCCATGCTCTAGGACGGAGCTACAGGACTCCATACAGACACGGAGTGGGGTCCGAAATCTGGGAGTAAAAGACATGTAATAAATGGGCAGATCTCCTGGAAATCCCAAACCAATCCACAGACAGAAAGAAAAAAATGGGAATGTTGAAAGTGGAAGCAATCTAACAATAATACTAATCCTTGCATTTGATCTAGCGCCTTATCACATCTTCAAGACAACAACAAGATGACATTTATAGAGCGCCTTTTATATCGGGAGGACGAACCAAAGCCCTGAACAGTCAGGTCGGGACCCGAGCATGTAGCGAAGGGTCAGGTAGGGGGAGGAAGACATCTCAAAGTGCTTCACAGAATATAGTAAGTAAGTAATCCTTAAGTTTATATAGCGCTTTCCAAGTCTTATCGATGTCCCAAAGTGCTTCACAGAGTTTGGGGAAGGAAAGTAGGAAAATTAACTGTATAGTTGTGGGCAAAACTGTAATATATATAATATAATATACAATATATAATATATATTAATATATAATATACTTTCCTTGGGAGAAACGTGGCAACCATGCTTTAAATCTGCTCATTGGATTGGGCTGTTTATTCTGAACAGGATTTAGAGTGTCCCAAAGTGCCTCATTATTGTGCGGGAAAAGGCAACACTTTCTTAATTGCCTTTTCTCTATGCAGAAACAAGTCTGTCAATTATTCTTAAGCGTTCACTCCTGTTAAAGTTGTACCATTAATATCTGATGTAATCACGACTCCAGCATTCGATTATACAGCTTAATCACAATGTGTAAAACTCATCATTATTTTAAAAATCATATCAAAGCGCTTCGCAACATTTTCACGGTGAAGTGTAGTGACTATTTTAGTCGAACGCGGCAGCCAATTTGCACACAGCCGTGAAGCGAATGACTGATTTTATCTGGGGGATTGTTGGGCAGGGAAGACAGGACCTCGGTTTGATATCTCATCAGAAGGATGGCACCTCCAACAATGCAGCCCCTACCCCCCAGCACTGCACTGAAGTCACCAGCGTCGACGATATGGGGGTTGGGTGGGGGGTGGCTTGCACCCACATCCTGCTGACTCGGGAGGTCAGAGGGCTGAGCCAGGCTGAAGGATTATTAATTAGATCGTGTAATGATTAGAGGAAGACGGAAGCTGACACCTGTCCAGCGATATTGCATTTATACAAACGGCTGACACGATTATACATTTTCGCAAGAGCGCTTTAATTACCCGAAATTAACAATCACTCTGTGAAATACACACTCCTCACCCGGCCAGGAAAAGCCTCAATCTCTGGCCTGTCATCTCTCTCTCTCTTTCTCTCCCCCAATACACCGACTGGGGCTGGGGGCTGCCCTCCTCTAACTTGTCCGAGTGCCTTGAGAACGTCTTCCTGACATGAAAGGCCCTTTACCACGGTATCCGAACCACACTGAGAGCTCTGTGTGTGTAGCCCACCTACACGTGGGGAATCACCCGTGTCCGGAATGAAACACGCATGTGGGGGGTGGAGGGGGGGGCGGAATCCTGTGCTTGCTTCACGGACGTACACACAGCAAAGGCTGAAGACGTGGCCCCTTTAAGAACGAACAAGGAGCTGTTCCTTTACGTGGAGTCCTGTAGTTCAGCGGTTAGAGCGCTCGCTTTACAAGCGAGAGACCTGGGTTCGATTCCCGGCAGGTCAGCTCAGAGCGAAACCTCGGGCAAGTTTCCTTACTCCACGCGCCTGATAATAATCCCTCAAAAAAAAATTGTTCATTTTCAACCCACGGCTGTTTGTGGGGACGCTGCTGTACGCGATTGGCTGCCGCGTTTCGCTCACAAATACACAGTAAATTCACTTTACTGTATATTCTGTGAAGAGCTTTGAGGCGTCTGGAAGACGTGAAAAGCTCTATATCAAATGCAAGGATTGTTATTGTTAAAGGATTTAAAGGGACTGCCCCTTTAAGAACTGGCAAGGGGGCCGCCCCTTTGCGAACTGAAGGGACGTCCCCTTTAAGAACTAATGTGGCTGCCCCTTTAAGAGCCAAAGGGAGCTTTAATAAGTTAATCAATATGAAAGGTTATTATTCATTATTAAAACCACAAGACAGTTGAGTCAGTGCTGCAAACACAGAACTGTAGCTTCTTTGTTGGGAAAGTAGCCATAGGGCCGGTGAGAGGGATGGAGAGGGAGTGAGAGAGGAGGAGGAGAGAGGGGGAGAGAAAGGGGAGGTGGAGAGGGAAGGAGAAAAGGGGATGGGAGAGAGAGGGATGGAGAGGGGGACACGTTCTCTCTCTACATTAGCCTCACTGTAAAGCCCTCAGCCACTGTCGCCTTATCACGAAACACAACCAGGGTTTAATAATGAAAACCCCCATTTAATAATAATAATAATCATAGATAATAATCCGTGCAATGGATACAGCCCTGAACGTCACCGAAACGTCTCTAGGCGCTTCACAAGACAGACTGTAAAGCGGAGTGACTGTGTATTTGTGGGCGAAACGCGGCAGCCAATTGCACACAGCAGTGTGTCCCACAAACGGCCGCGGATTGAGGGACGGATTTCATTTGGGGGATTGTCGGCCAGGATACAGGCAGAGAGAAACCCCCTTCTCTCTTCGAAAAGTGCCACGGGACCTTTAGTGTCCACCTGAAAGACTGATCAGCCCATGCACACCACCCCACCCCTCCCTCCCTCCCTACCCACACACACCACCCCACCCTTCCCTCCCTACCCACACACACCACCCCTCCCTCCCTACCCACACACACCACCCCACCCCTCCCTCCCTACCCACACACACCACCCCTCCCTCCCTACCTACCCACACACACCACCCCACCCCTCCCTCCCTACCCACACACACACACACACACCCACCGCCCCATCAGACAATACAGTGTAGAGACTGTTACCCACATGTGTGGACATCTGACAAACGGCAGGATCAGGTCCACCTAATACTGATAATTGCGAGAGACCTGGGGTCGATTCCAGGCAGGTCAGAGTGAAACCTTGGGCAAGTTTCCTTTACTCCACACACGCGCCTAATAATAATCCCTCAAAATATAAAAAAGCGACAATAAATTGGTCGTTTCAATCCGCGACTGTTTGTGGGGGACGCTGCTGTGCGCAATCGGCTGCAGCGATTCGCCCACAAAGTATTCAGTCCATTCACTTTACAGAATATTCTGCTTTGAGCGCAGAATAAGCGCTTTGAGACGTCGATCAGATGTGATGAGGCGCTATATCAAATGCGAGGATTATTATTATTATTATTATCAATAATATAAATTATTGTTAGCAATGATAATGCTTCAGTTCTGTACCAAGCAACGCCTTTAACAACTCAGCTACTGGAGCGATCTACAGGAGAGTCAGTAATTTACACTGTTTTGAAAGGGGATTGGGTTCAGTTACAAAAACTTGCAATTTATACAAAGGCTTTGCTGGGAAAACAAACAGCTCCATAACGCTCACTGCAAATATAACTGGTTAGAAACAAAAGTGAACGACGTCCTGGAGGCAAACGCAGCAACTAACAGGAGCCGGAGTCAAGCAGACATACATCTCATCAAATAATAATAATAATCCTTGCCATTACTATCGTGCCTCATTGTGTCGTTGAGATGTCTCAAAAAAAACCTTCATCAGATATACAGTAAAATGGAATGACTGTGTATTTGTGGGTGAAACACAGCAGTCAGTTTATACCCAGCAAAGTCCCACAACAACAACAACAACTTCGATTGATATTGCGCCCTCCACGCCAGACGGCGTCTCAGAGCGCTTTAAACAGTCATGGAGTAAGTCAACAATCTCTTAAATCTGTGGGATTGTCAGCCAGGCCACCGGGAGAGAGAGAGAGAGAGAGTGAGACTCTGGCTCCTTTTGAACAGAATCACGGGATCTTTAATGTCCACCTGAACTGCGCACAGATGGGACCTCGCTTTAACATCTCATCCAAAGGACGGAGCAATTAGATGAGCGGCCAGATTAATCAGTCGGCCTGACTCAGTCAATAGGAGGTGAGGGGCTGTTTTGATTCTCTGCGGGAGGGAGAGGGAATGGGAGGGAGGGGGTTGGGAGGGAGAGGGAATGGGAGGGAGGGGGTTGGGAGGGAGAGAAGGGAATGGGAGGTGGGGTTGGGAGGGAGAGGAGATGGGAGGAGGGGGTTGGGAGAGGGAGGGGAGATGGGGAGGGAGGGGGTTGGGAGGGAGGGGGAATAGGACTGGCTCTAAAACTGTGAGGAGAAGCTAAGTCTTTTGTTTTCCAGCCAGCTCCTAGCAACAGCCAAGGAAACTCAGGTGTGTGTGTGTGTGTGTGTGCTAACCTGTGCATGTATATATATTGTGTTGTATGTGATGTGTCCTGTGGATATGTGTCTGTTGGATATGTTGTGTGAATGTGAGTGTCCATATGTGTGTGTGTGTGGATATGTGGGTGTATGTTTGTATAAGTGTGTGTATGGGTGAAGATACACACCCAGTACATGTGTAACTGGAAAGTGAATTGACTGTATATTTGTGGGCGAAACGCGGCAGCCAATTGCGCACAGTTGTGAAAATCCGACAGTTTGGGGATTGAAATGACCACATTTTTTTTTCCAGTACATGTGTACTGGGTATGTATCTGTACATGTGTAGTGTGTGCCTATATATGTGTGTATGTGTGAGTGAGAACTCCAATTCTCCCCCAATTCAAACCCACGCTGGGCTGTGAAAACACGTGAAAACCCATGTCTCTGAGCCCAATGTTGTTCCCCCTGATAACTGAGGAGCCTAGGCCTCCAGTAACTGGGGGCGGGGGGGTGGGGGTGTGGAGGGGTGGTGTGGTGGGGGGGGGGGGAAAGTTAGCAGAAGAATGCAGCCTCAGTCACACTGCGGTATTCTTAAAAGCTGCCAGAGTCCCTGCGGTTAATCTGATCTTTACATTACAGTCTGTGTTCCAGGGGATAAAAAAACAGGGATCAGAAGTCAGATTCGATTCACCTCGCGTCTGGTCTGAATTAAACAAATTTAACTGGGGGAGATTTACACTTCCTCCCTTCCCCCTCACCCCCATCTCCTGTTTGAGGGGAGGGGTGGGGGGGGGAGGGGGTAAGGTGGAAAGGGAGGCAGGAGGTTAAAAAAAACAGCCAAGGTTCCTGCTCCATCTGAACTGACTACCCCCATCACTATTGCTTCAGTCGTGGGAGTAGAGTGCAAGCTGGTCCTAGTTGAGCGCTCGCTGAGGCCGGGATCG